>PVIH01010065.1:36289-78080 GCA_004025045.1 Sigmodon hispidus
CTCTCTCTCTCTCTCTCTCTCTCTCTCTCTCTCTCTCTCTTAGACAAGGTCTCTACTATTTAACCCTGTCTTGTCTGGAGCTCACTATGTAGAGCTGTGACCTGTTTGCCTATACTGACTAAGTGCTGGGGGTAAATGTATGTGTATGTCAACATGCCTATCAATTAATAATATCCTTAAAATAAAAGAAAAATATCACTTCAACCAAGACTGGTTTTTCAAAGAAGTAGAAGAGTAGGGCCAGCAAGATGGTTCAGAAGATAAAGGTTTTCAACACCAAACCTGACCACATGAGTCCCATCCCAGTTCCACACAGTGGACCTCATCTCACTTATACACTGTGACATCAGTGTGTCATACACACACACACACACACACACACACACACACACACACACACACGCACCACAAAAAAACATTAAAAATTGATGTATTTTTAACAAAAATAGAATAGCAATACATAATTTTTAAAATAACAAATACAATAACAAGAAAAGAAAGGAAAAGAAAAGAGAAAAAAAAAAAAAAACACCTCAGTGCCTGGGCTCAAAATCAGAGTTTGAAAACAACTTAAAATAAAGAAACTAGGAAATGAGGCAACAGCAAGTTCTCAATCTGAAGAGAAAGAAAGGCACATTTAAAGGGAAGTGAGTAAATAAATCCTTAGGAACTCATGAGGCTACAGCACAAGAGCATGCCAGCATTCGTTCATGGAGCCCCAGAAGGAGTGGAGAAACAAAGTATGGTTCAAAACCACTGACTTCAAAGGCAATTATCTGGAAAACGACAAAAATCTATGCATTCAAGAATTTTTTAAGTATACCCTAAATAGGATATGCCCCAAACCTTTACATTAAGAATATTAGTCTTCCTGGAATGAAGAAAAGAATATCCTGGGGTTTTTGTTGTTGTTTTGGTTTGATTTGGTTTGGTTTTTGTTTTGTTTTACAAAACAGCTAAAACAATTACAATTTATTTTCTCACAGTTTTAGACTACAGAAGTTCAAGGTCAAGGAACAAACAAAGTAGGCTTCTGAAAAGGCTTTCCTCTTGGCTTAAAGATGACTGCTTTCTCCTAGTTATGATCTCATAAAACACTCTCTGGTGGCCCAGGCTTGCTCTCTCTCTCTCTCTCTCTCTCTCTCTCTCTCTCTCTCTCTCTCTCTTTCTGTCTATCTCTATCTCTGTGTGTGTGTGTGTGTGTGTGTGTGAGAGAGAGAGAGAGAGAGAGAGAGAGAGAGAGAGAGGCAGAGAGACAGGGAAACAGAGAGAGCCTCTTCCTTGTTTTGAAAAGACAGTGATAATTTTAGCATAATTTAAGAAGCTCACTAAAACTACTTAATTCTGTTTTATAAAGGAAATTTTATGATATGTGAATTGCAACTCAAATTTTAACACAAAGACACAAGAATCATTACACTGAAAAAAATGAAGTTATTAATTATCTTTTCATCTGACCATTTGAATAAGCATGTCACTGTGGTTTTAATTTTTAATTCTCTGGTAGATAAATACATTAAATATGCTTGTCAAAAAAAACCCAAAGAATCATTACACTGTATCAGTATGTTAGTCAGTGTTTTCCTCACAGACAGAATGTCTGATGTAAGCAGTTTAGAAGAGTAAAAATTTATGTAGCAACTGATATAGGAGTCCAATCTACTATCCTTGGCCATGGATTCATGGTCCGTGCTAAGGCAAGAGAACATGATGGCAGCATGGGGCATATGGCAGAGACTATTCACTTTCCAACAGACAAGAAACAGAAAGAGAGAGTTAGAGGAAGGGACAAGAGTAAGACATAGAACACAGAGCTTACCTGCATTGACCTACTTCTACCAACTAGGCCCCATATCCAGCTTTTACTACCTCACAATAACATATTATAAAGTCATTGGTGAACTCAGCATTCTTAGGATCCAATCATATCATCCCATTCCAATAGCTGACAACCAAGGCCTAGTGCATGGGCTTGTAGAAGACACTACAGACTCAGAATATCACCAAGAGATAACACAAATTAGCAGAAGAAAATTGGCAGACAGAGAGGTGTGGCATATAATGAGGAACAAGCCAATCTACTAAACTCTAGCAACCCTGTGCTGCCAAATGTGAGAGGCAAACCTTAACAGAAATGGAAAGAGAAAAACACAAACTCATAACCATTACTGGAGACATCAACAGCCTTTCCCAAAAGGGCTGGAACTAATTAGTTAGAAAATTAACCAGCATGTGGAAGAGTGTAACAACATACTCAAGAAGCACCTCTCCATATCAGCACACTAGAGAGCAAGGCTTCAGAGCATGAATTTTTGTGGGAAAGAAACAACATCTGGGCTATAGCAAACCCCTCAACCAATAAAGCTATGAAGGATATTGACCCAGGGGGGTCCTGGACTCTCTCCTGAAGCCACCTTCACAATAGACTAGACATCAACTTGCTGTGGAATTATGCTTTTGTTCACTGTAAATATTTGTCATTTTGAATACTGGTTTAATAAAATGCTGATTGGTCAAGTAGCTAGACAGGAAGTAGAGGTGGAGCAAGCAGACTGGGCTAATCCTGGGAAGCAGAAGAGCAGAGGGACAGATGGTATCCAGACACAGAGGAAGGTGAAAGAGATTAGTGCTATTAGAAAACTGAATAAGAATGATGGGTTAGTTTAAGAGTAAGAGTTAGCAAATCATAAGCCTGAGCCATAGACCAAACAGCTTGTAATAAATATAAGCTTTTGTGTGATTCTTTGGGATTAAAGGACTGCAGATCCAGACCTTGGGGCTACGTCAGGCCAGAAACTTCTTACTACATCAACCCACTTCAGGCATGAGTTCATTGAACAGTAAGAAATTTAGAGATCAGAAAAGGAAAGAAAGACTTGCATTTATTGAGATGATTTGGGAAGCTTCTCAGCTGGAATTTTTTATTAACTGAGTTCTTTAAATTAGCAGAAAACAAAAGGCGAGTCTTCACAGCTCCTAAGGGTGACTCAGATTATTTGGTCTGGGAGGGTGTGGCTGCTATGACACATGGCTAACGCACCACTCAGAAACACCGTTGTACAGTAAGTACTTTATGTGCATATCCCAGTGGATCCTCCTCACCAAACTTCTACTGTCCATTAGCTAGTCATCAGTTCCTTCCCTTCACATCATCTATAAACAGTGTGGACAAGGAACACCTGAGGATATAGAGGTATATTATGGAAGACAGGATACAGATTGTGACTGTTTTGACATCTTTAAGTGCTGCTATCTTGAAGCATTCTTTGATTAGTTTGGAGTCACCTACTTAGAAGCAGCCTAGCACATGCATCACACTGACACCTAATATACTGCCTGAACATTTTAATGAACAATTCTTAGAGAATGCTTCACTACATAAACAGCACTAAGAGCAAACAAGAGAAACGATCAGGTTTGTTCATGAAGGATAAGAGCACAATCTGAGACCAAAGACACAACAAGAACATTTTGCTCACCAAAATATACTTCATGAATGAATAGCACTTGATAATGACGGCCAATATGTAGTCTCAGGTCACAGACTTCAACCAGACACAGCCAGGGTCCTGCCTAGTTATGCTCACCTTCAAATTGCCCCATCCACACTCTCAAAAGAAAAAAAAAGGAAATAGTAATAGCTTCACCAAATCCTACCTTCTCACAAGGGCTCATACTTGGTTAGTCAAGGTGTGTTTTCCTCTGTTGCTGTAGATGTACCCAGTGAACTTAGCTGTCACAACCTACAGACTACTCTGGGGACCTTCTATGAGACCAGTAGTTGGCACAATATCAACATGGTTATTTTAATTTTTTAATTGCCAGTTAGATCTTAAACCACTATCAATACAGAATAGCAAATTATCTTACTCAAACTCACCTGAAATAAAAATAAAATAGCATTAAATTAAAACCAATCAACTCAAGAAACTGTTATATTAAACCACCTTAGTTAAAAACATACACTTTCTTTTTAAAAGTACATACTTTACTTGATTCTTGGGTACTGAAAGGCCCAAACTACTCTCTGATTTTCTGTTTGGTTTTTTGTTTACTGTTTGGGATTTGTTTTTGTTTTCTGTACATTTTTTTTTTTGAGAAACTAGATGGAACCACTATCTGCCTCTTGATTACAGTCAACACTACCACATCAATCAGTATTTTTTCTATTTCTTTTCTTGGGTTATGTAATCTTCACTGTCCTTCCTTACCATTCCATGGACAGTAAGGTTGTCATATGGGTAAATCTCCTCCTTCCTATACTTGCAAAAGTGTTTCTGGATCCATCATTGTAAAGACAGCATCTGATCTTATCTCAAAGTGCTACACTGACATGTCAAAGCTGTTCCTGGTATGCCTAGAATCATTTTATGGAAAAGAAAACACCAAGCCATTTATCTCTGGCAAGTGTCAAAAGCAAATGCCATAGTGATCATAGTTACTGACTGACTCCATGTTGCTTAGTTATTATAAAAGGCCTGTGGGCTGGGCTTCCCTGTTGTCATTGTTAGTTTATAACAATTACTTGTGTTACAAGGCATGATGGTACTCAGATATAGTCCCAGCATTTGGAAATCTAAAGCAGAAAAACTGAGGTCTGTGTCAATGTGGGCTACGTAGTATATTCTGTAAGTAATTTAAAAAGGAAGAAAGGGAAGGGAGAAAGAGGAAAGGAGGAGGAAGAGATAAAAAGATTAAACTGTTGGGGCTTGTACTACTTATGTCAAAATTTTATTTGATGCTTTGGCCATGCTTGGGGGTTCCCAGATAAAAGGTAGCCATGCTTCTTTTAAATGAATGCCAATTTATTTCTGAACTCTGCCTTATCACCCTGCTCTAACCTTACCTCTATCAGGCCAAGTTGCAGCATTCAGTGGTAATGATGGAGAAAATACCTCTAATATGTAAGAAAATTATCCTTCTATGCCCTGTTTGTTTTCTAATGATGATTAATACTACTAGCCTGAGGTTCAATTGAATATATAAATTCTAAACTTTGGTTTTTTACTTTAGCAAATACATGGGCCCACCACCATAAAACTGTTTCCAAGCAGTTATCATAGTGGACCATGGCAGGAGGGGAGGGAGAAGCCTTTACTTACAGCCATTGCTTATAAAATAAATAAATAACTTTAAGTCCTAAAATGTATATAAGCAAATGGAATCATGGTTATTTATCTCAAAGTGACAACTCTTGATTTAACAAGGATCTCACTGCTAGTACCATGTTTGACATTCCTAACATAATTTCCTCATTTTTTAGTTAAAAATCACATCCTATGGCTCTGAATATAAACCCATGCAAGACCTTGGGCCCCAGCCAAACCCTTTTAATAAAAATCACTCCGTTCTATTCTCACATCTTAGGGCATTTTAGACCTTGAATTCTGATGAGTAATTAGTACCAATGCCAACCCATTAATCACACATATGGCTGCCTTAATAAGTCACTTGTCTGTGGATATAGCTTAAAGATTATAATTGAAGTGAAATTGCCCCTGCTTTATCAGCTTATTGGTATTCTTGATGAATTAATCCAGTCCCATGTTTTCACATATTTGGGATTGGTTTCATAAAATAAATCATTCCATTTTTCATAAGTGTTCATACTCTGTGTAATGTCAAATTAGTGTGGTCGAGCATGGATGTGTAAGATCCAATGAAAATCTGATGTTGGCATATAACAAAATGAAGTATTTTAAACACATTAATCTTGATCTCCTCACAAAAAAACCACTTGTTAATTTGCAAATATGCCACTAGATAATGTGTGGCATAGATATTAACTGTCTGCTGGAGTATAACTCCCTTCTGTAGGAACTCCTGCCTGCCAGCCTTCAGTAATCCTGGCTTCCAGCTAAGAACCTTGACAGATAAAAAGAGAACCAAGTCCCAGCCTTGTTACTTTCCATAACAGGAGGTTTAAGCATGAACGTTCTCCTTTATTTTCTTCTCCATGAGCCAGTAGTTTTCTAAACATATGTATGCACTACATTGCTCCTTGGTTGATTTCAATCTTAGTTATTATAACTAGAACTTTGATAGGACTGCAGATGTCTCTTTTACAAAGATAGAGAAATGGAGAGAGGTGTCAATAGATCCTACAGTGGTTCTTTTATGTGTTATTGTTACAGTTTTGAGAGTCTTTAAACATAGCCCTGCTAGGGATTGAACTCACTCTACAGCCCAGGGTGGCACAGAACTCACCGGGACCTCACCTCTGTCCCAGGTGTTATGGAATGATAGGCATAAGCCATCTATTCAGCTAGCAATATGTTTTTTAAAGCAAACTCCATGCTGTTTTTCAAAATGCCTATCCTAATTTATGATGTTTAATTCATTCTTTTTAAAATTCAAAGTAGCAAATCTTAAGAAAAAAGATTAAAAATTAAACAGCATGTGAAAGATACAAGAGCATCCTCCTGGGCATTAACTCTTTCATCACTTCCTTTCCACAGAGGTTGCCCTCACTCACAGTTAAAGCTTTTGAATGTTTTAGAATATAGTTTTGGATTTATATTGTCTGTCTATATGTGTTTTGATTGCTGCAAAGGATTAGGGAATGTCCACCTACAACCCTAGTAGTCAGGAGGATGAGACAGGAGAATCCCATGAATTCAGAGCAGCTTGGGCTGAAAAGAGAGAAAATATCTGTAAAAGGGGGTAAGTGAGAAAACCTTTTTTTTTTTTTTGAACATACATATATGAAAAATCTCAATACTTATTTCTTGGCTGCTGGTAAGTAGTGTTTCCAAATAATAAATTTCTCCAGGGCTTTAAGACACAAATTGGAAAATCCTGGCATACTATTGGAGTTACACTGAATGAAGAAAGCATGATGAGAACCCATGTGCTGCAGGCATACATTTTCACTTTTAAAATGCAGTAAGAATCTCCGAAAAGATTTTTTAACAAAAAATACTTTTTCAAAAAAATTAATGGAAAATAGCAAATAGTTCATCACAGAAAAGCATGTTTTGTATTTAAATTTACTTGTCTAAAAATTAAAAGGGCTAATGAGATGGCCCAGGGGGAAAAGGCACTTGCCACCCAGCCTGGTGGCCTGTGTTAGATCTACACATGGTAGAAGGAAGAACTGACTGTGACATCTAACCTCCACATGCACACTGTAACATATATGCCACACAGATGCACACATGTCATGCATAGATAAATACATAAATAAATAAATATAATTAAAGATTTTAAGTATAACAAAGTACTTCAAAAAATAAAAAAAAACTATTTTAATTTTAAAAACTCTAAGGCATACTGTACTTCTTTTCTTTCAGTGAGATTTTTACTAAATGTATTGTTCTGTTTGTTACTTCTTAATCACATAAAAGTGTTTGCCTTCTAACATTTTCCTTCTAGTGGGTTCTTTTCCAAGACTGAATAGTAGCTCAGTATTAATAAACTAAATTTAAAACTAAAAATGCTCTGATAATACACTAAGTCATTGGATTTAGAGCCACTCGAGAAATATTTCATGACCTAATTTTATTAAGAACTCTCTATTAACTATTAATTCCATGAATGATATACTAGTAGGCAACAAAAACAAAATAATGAAAAAATTTAATCACAGTAGTCATCAAACAAATGACAAGTAGAACAGTGAGAAAAAATGCATTATTGCAAAAGTATGAGTGATGATCTGAGTACTCATTCCTAATGCTGCAAAAAACAGGCACAGAGTGGCTTAGTGATCAGGTCAAAAGTGTAAACTGGTGCACACCTTTCTTCCATGAACTTTGTGCCAGTGAATTACCCTTTTTTAAGCAATTGAGCAAATTTTCTGACAGAAAATGCAGTTTTCACTGTAGCATTTTATAAAATTAAAACACTGAAGACCTTTGAGATATCTAGCAATATCCACTACGGAAAGGTGCATATGTGTAATAAAACATAGGGAACCATTCAAAACAAGGCATTGTTAATAGAATTATTTCAAGAAGGGGATGGAAAGATGACTAGGTGGTTAAGAGAGTCTGCTGCTATTGCAAAAAAAACTAGAGTTATTTTTCCCAGTACTCAAATTGGGCAGCTCATAGCCACCTGTAAATCCAGATCTAGGGAATCCAGAGCTATCTTCTGGCCCCTAAAGACCCCAGCACTTACATGCACATACTGCCACACAGGCATGCATGTGTGTGCATGCACACACATACTTTAAAATAAAATATAAATTTTAAAAGAATTGTTAAAGTGAACGACCAGATGAAGAAGAAACTGTAAATCATGCTCTCACTTGAGGACAGTCCCCTTGCTATACAATCTGTCACTGAGATTTCAAATAACAATGTCAACAAGAAGCTTTACGATATCCAGACTACCTGCATTTGATTTCAGATCAAATAGTAGCAGTTTGCAGAGCAAAGGGGATTGCCAGAAAATAGACACAACTCTATTCATCTCCTTAGTTCAAATAGAAGTATTCAAAATCTAATTAAACAGTGGCTGTTACATCTTAACACATGAGATAAAAGTTTAGAAGATTAAGTGATTTTTCTTCTGTATTCCCTCTGTGTTTCAGAAAAATTTCTAAATCAAATTTTGGTGTTTTGTTTCTCTTTAATAAAAGAGCTGATTTAAGTTATGGCTCTTGCTCTGACATATTTTCAGGAAATAAAAATATAAATCAAGATCAGCATGAATTACCTGAGTATCATCAGATCCTTGCAAATTCAACAAAGGACAAGAGGATAATCTTTGAAGGAAGTGAAAAGATGGCTTAGTCAGCAAAGAGCTTGCCTCCCACACAGGAGGACCCGAGTTCAAATCCCCAGCATCCATGAAAAAGCCAGGCGTAGTGGTACATGTCCGTAAAACTAGTACTCTGGGAAGGTGGAGACAGTTGAATACAGAGAACTTATTACCACTCAGTCTGACCAAAACCTAGTGAGTACCTCACTTAGGAGGAGACCTTAGAAAACTAAGGAGAGTGAAGGCCTATACTTTCTCTCTCCCTCCCTCCCTTCCTGCCTTCCTTCCTCCCTCCCTCTCTCTCTCCCTCTCCCTCTCTCTCTCTCCCCCCCCCCTCTCTCTCTCTCCCCCCCCAATCACTTGAACTAAAAAGGAACATTCTAAGAACATGTTTACTAACTGCCCTCAAACCATCTCATACAGCAATAAACAAAATTCATTGTATTCTTTATTTACTATATTAAAACAATAAATTCATGTGGGGGGAGAAATCTGCAATAAAATAGGAAGTAAGATTATTTTTCTCATAACAACTCTGTTTTTTAATCAGGTCACTGTGAATTCAATAAAAGCAATCTATTTTTGCTAGTCTGCCTTGTTCAGATCAATTCTTCAATTGCAAAGGCAATAAACAAAACAGATTTAAATGTCTGAATTAAAATCAATATAATTTATTCCGGAATCCTCTTCCTTTCCTTGAAAGGGTGGACCTAAAGTCCTTAGAGAATCCCTTCCTGTCCAGTTATGTGTCTGAAAACAGTTTCCCCTAAGTGCAACAAAGAAAGAGCCTGTGTCTGTGTGTGTGTATGGGGGTAGGTTTGTGCATGAACTGTGTGGTGTTTACTGGATGTCTGTAGTATGCAGAACATGTTAAGCGGCAGAAGAAATACAAATAGCTAATGTGACTGTATAAGTTATTAAATCTGCATCCCCAAAATCTGACACATCTATAAGTTTATTGGATTGTGTGAAGGGGGAAAAATGCCATTTGGGGTCCTGGAGTAGATCAATATAATAATAATTGCACCAAATCATCCTGTCGCTTGGGCCCATCTTCAACTGTCATGGTTTTCATCATGAGGCCAAATCAATTTAATACTCTGTGTGTGTGTGTGTGTGTGTGTGTGTGTGTGTGTGTGTGTGTGTACATGCATGTAAATGTGTGAGCTTGTGTGTGTGTGTGTGTGTGTGTGTGTGTGTGTGTATGTGTGTGTGCATGCATATATATGTACATATGCCGGAAAGCAACCTCGGGTGTCATTTCTGCAGCTTGTTCATTTGAGATGGGGTCTCATCCTGAATTTCAGAGCAACTTCCAGTTCTGGTGCTATACAGTTTTGAAATGATTTTAGAAAATGCTTTAAAATCAGGGGCAACTGGAGATGTAGCTCAATGCTTGCCTACCATGCATGAAGACCTGGGTTTGTTCCCAATCTTGCATAAACCAGATATGGTAGTACCCTCTTATCCATCACTTGAGATGTGACATTGTGATAGCAGGAGATTCTCAAGTCTGGAGCTAGCCTATGCTAAATAATGAGACCTTGAAAAAGGGAAAAGAAGAAGATACCAGAGTCAGAGAGGAAACTGTTTGGGAAGAAAGGGACCATCAGGAGTTGGGAGGATGAGTGATGCTAGAGGAAAGAGGGAAACGTGTCTGAGTGTAATCCCTCCTTCCAAAGAAGGTAACCTTTAAAACTAAAAATAAATGAAAGTGAAACCTGGATCAGCGCAAGCAATAGAAGGAATCTGCAGCGGGGATCCACTTCTCATGAGTAGATTCACTGCTGAGAATAACTGCTCTCACAGAAGCTCATGTTTTTCTCGGAGATCCCTGATTATTGGGGAGGAGAATCTGCACTTGGGTTTTCTGGGAAATTAGAAAGCAGCTACTCTCTGGCAGCCAGTCCACTGAAGGAGTTATCCCTGGTCAGAAGAAACAATGCTTAACCTCACAGTAGAAGCCTTTGCATAATGATTTCCTGGGGCTGGGCAGCTGAACCCTGGTTGATTTCACAGCTCCTGAGGCCGTTAAAACTAAACTCTTAAACTCATATTGAAAGTAATTGTAAATTGAATTTACTAAAACAGTGCCTTAAAGAGGCGCGGCTTGAGTGTTGTTGGCACAAATCAAATGATGAAGCTGAACTGAAAGAGCCACAGAGACAAGTGTCTTCCAGCACTTTTATCGATCTGCTCGAAGCAGCTACTGCGGCTTCCGCTTGTCCCAGTGAGTGGAATTACACACTTACAACTCATTGATTATTCTCAGGGAGCCAGATGTAAGGCCTGGCTTCAGGTGGGTTTGTCATTCGTGAGTCAATGCTTGGACGCATACTAATAGTTATGTGGAAGGGGCAAAGAGAATGCCTTCCACAAGGCTCCCACAGCTGGGGCTAGCTCATCTTCAAAAGGGAAAGAGGAGGAAGGCAACCAAAACATGTTTGAATGAGCTCTCAAAGATGATGATGGTGTGTGTATGCTAGGATAATGACTCAAAGTTGTACTGCCTACTGGGCATCTTAAGCGGTATGAGACTGGCCTCACTCTTATGGAGGCTGCAATCCCAAAGAGAAGGTATAGACAGAGGGGATACTCCAGAGAAATCCAAGGAAAATTCTTCTAGCAGTGGTTCCTTTATTTCTTTGCAGTCCCTGGCTTAGGGAAACATCACCCTGGTATCTTCCTTCATATCCACATATATGTCTTCCTATGTGTAGGGTTCCTTTTATAGATCTTATAAGATTGCACAGCCCTCAAGCAGAAGGGTTATCACAAATTTAAGGCAAGCTGATGACACTAGAGAAATCAGAATCCTCTCCTGGGGTTCTTAGTACCAATAATAGAAAAAACATTTATATGAACTCGAATGGAGGTTCAAATACAATTTTATTGGAATTTAAAGAGAAAATCCCCAGAAACAGGAAATCTGTATTGCTGAACAATTGCCCGGAGGTGGACAATAGAGAGGAGGAAAAAAAAACATCCATTTAAGCTGGCACAGAGATCAGCCACATGGCAAGGACTAGGAGAACTTTAGGCAAAAGAATACTCAAAATTGTGGGAAAGTCCAAAGTGTTAGGGAAAAGAGGCTTAGACAAGAAGTAGAAAGAAAAGGGAAACTTGTCTTTTTCTGACCCATTTAGACTCACAAAACTGCATGTCTGGTGCCCAGAGAGTTACTGTGCTGGCATGAGAATTCAGGGGAGAACAGTACCTCACTGAAGAGAAAGTCGTCTGCAGCTGCCTCTCTTCAGTGTGGCTTAAGGGCAGTCTGCCTCCTAGTGGCCTCTGGGCCAGGTTAATGGCTCTGCCCAATTGAAATGTTATGTCTCCAGTCGGGGCAGAGTCTATTCTCTGGATCAGATTTTCTTAATAGCGCTTTACTGATACTTGGTCTACATAGTAAGAAGCCCCCTCATGGGGGGGGGTGCATCACAATGATCTAAGTTGTGTGGAGAAGGGATGTGTGTGCATGTGGGGACAGAAGGACAACTTCAGCTGTCGCTCCTCAAGTGTTAGCCTCTGAAAAAAAAAGAAAGAAAGAAGGAAAGAAAGAAAGAAAGACAAAGAAAAAAACTTATTGGCTGGGATGTGACAAGTAAGCTTGATTGGCTGATTGACTGGTCAGTGGGCCCCAAAGGTCTCTCTCTCCCCAACACTCCTGGCTTTGTAAAAAAAAAAAAAAAAAAGCTAACTGAACTGTTGGCCTATCCATCTAATGACCTAATTCTTAATTGTGTCAGCAAGGACTCTACTATGACTCAAATAACCTTCTGAGGAACTGTGGGATAAGACTTTAAGGTATGAGTGTAGGTGGACAGCAGTTCAGCCCAAGCAGTGGCATACCTGGAGTGTGGGGAGTTGGGTAGAAAAATTTCAGTCTAGGACTTTGTATTGAGCATTTTGGAGGATTTTTAAAAGTATCTTTGCCTGGGTTTCACCTCTGCAGGTTTTAATTGAATTGGTCTGGAGTTTGGGTCTGAAACTGGGGGTTTTTAAGTAGCAGCTGAGGTAATTTTAAAAGTCAAGTGAGGATTAAGACTCATTAAACAGTCCATTCACTAGAAAGTCTAACAATTGGACCTGCTGCCATTCAGAAGCAAAACTCCTAAAATATATCAGCTATTTTAAGGACCAGGGGGACATAGGATGAATCCACACTGATCACCATTGCTAGGAGGACTAAACATGGTGTCTGGCCTGAACAGGATGCCCCATAAATATTGGTGAATCAATGAAAGAATGCATACATGAATAATTCAAGCCAACATGTACTCTTTGGATGCATGCTATGTGCTTAGCATTACACTGGGCATTAGAAAAAATAATTTTAGTAAATGAATAAGTGAGTGGCTGTGTGAATGATCTCATTTTCAGAATTTCCTTCCTGTCTACTAACATTAACTAGTGAATGTCCACGGTCAGATGTATCATTTTTGTTCCTTGGCTTTTTGTTTATCTTTGTTTTTAATCCTTGAAAAAGTATGACTGCATAGAGTTAGCTAACCCAGAAGTCTCTTTAAAAGATAATTTATATTAGTGTGTGTATTTGTGTGTGTGTAGGGGAGGGCTTATATGCATGCTACCATGTTTGTGTGAAGGCCAGAGAACAACTTGTGTGAGGTCAATTATTTCTCTCTGCCTTCACTGGTTCCTGTGTGGAACATGGTCACCAACGTCCAGCTTGTGTAGCCAACCCTTAGCCCAGGTAAAGACATCTTGTCATAGCTGTCGACACTCTGCTTCTTCATCAGCTCTCAGGCTCTGCGACTTTGAACTCCTCAGACTCTGCTTGCAGCTTCTTTGACACTTCCATAGCCATTTTGTAACCCACATATGCACAAATTCGCATACGTACTTACTGTGCAATGTGTGATTTGAGAGTAAAGTAATAAAAAAAACTTCTGTTGAGCAATGGCCACCCATCAAGGGCAGTCAGGACACTTGGTAAATTGCAAACAATAAAACCAACATAGCTTGTGAGTTTATTATTATGAAATAAATTCTTACATTGTGGAAATACACAAATACATCTGTCTGTGTTTCTGGCATAGCCATGTTCATGACTTATAGAAATCTAGCCACCTGAAGTGTGATTCTTTTCTCCAGGCTGTGGGGACCTAGAGAAAGGTTGTAGCATTTATGCTCAGCATGAACAGAACAAAACACCTGATAGCTAGGACTGAGGTGATGGGGACAAGAATGTTAACCATTTTCTCTTAGAAATATGTGGGATGCCACCAGACCCTCACCTGAGACTCTACTTGCTGTACTCACCATGTGATCTTTTGGAAAGGAGTACCAAAATATATTGAAGGTAGAAGGTTAATTAGGGTTTGTGACTTTCCCATAGTGCATCTGCTCTTGACTCTACTATGTCAGGGATGGTCTAACTTCCTGCCTGCTAGGAATGGGGACTTTTTAAACAGATGCGTGTGACCTTCCCTTTGGCTATCACACTATTGGGACATTATAACACCTAAAATTCAAACTTCCCTAAGATATTTCTGGATAGAAAAAGCCTGAAGCCTGAGGATAGCCTAAAGAGGGGGCACTTATCTCCCAGGAAAACCATCTTACTAAAATGTCTGGTTCTCAAACAATGCTGAACTGGTGATGACCTGAACCATATCTTTACCAGAACCAATTAGCTACTCTTAATTTCAGCACCCAGCTTAAATCTGAACTTCATGTCAGACCTCAAAGCTGGACTTGGATCTTCCTGTTCTTCTCCACAGTGCAGCCTCATTAAATCTCCTTTTCTACTTTTCACTGTTAATCCATCTCTCAGCTTGTCAGGAGCAGGTGAGTGTACCTGTTAGGGTTGTCAGAGACTCAGGCCCTAATTAACCCAGGTAACAATGAAACTTCTCAGTGGTGAAGCCACCCCACATACCCTGTAAGTGACCCTCTTGAGCTCATTGGTTCACTAGACTCCACTTGAACAGAACTTCTCCTCAGTGTGTTCGTGCCTCTCCCCTACCTCCCATATAAATATTTCTTTAATTTCCCCAGAAAAAAGCACAAAAATGGTCAAAATATATCCTGTCTTTCATGAGGTGCCCAATTCCACTTGGGGAAGACCAATGAATAATTACAGAATAATATTCACAGTAAAAAATAAATGAGAAAGATCCAAGGCCATAGAAGAAGGGTGAAAGCCGTCACTTGGGCCCATCAGGCGTGATCTACTTCCACTCAAATGTAAAAGAAGTTAGGAGATAGAAAATTACAATGGAAAATGGATTCATTTAGGGGGCGGTAAAACCAGGGAGCCACAGACTCCTCTGGATTATCTCCATCTTCTCTGGGGAAGTGTGATGGTTATATAGAAAAGAGGAAAATGACACCAGGAAGCTGAGGTGTGCTGATGTCACTGAGATGAGCTGTCAGGGGTATGAAACCTCTCACTAAGGCCCTTCCACATGCAAAGTATTCCTGAGGAAGTTTTAATACTTCGGAGTCCACTGTTTCAGGAGTCTCAAGGCAGGACACATGTGTCCCTCTGGAGAGTGTCTTCCCCTGTCTGGGCTTCAGCACAGATACTGGAGTGTAATAACCAGGTCCTGGAGGAGAAACACAGAGCAAGCACAAGCCAAGGAGAGAGAGTGAACATAAAGGTATCAACATAGTGATGTGATCAAGAAGTCCTTGATGGTCACAAGAAAGACAGAGTGGAAGGGGCTGCCAGAAACAGCCTGAAAGGCATAGTAGCCCTCAACAGTTTTGACTGGGAGCCACAGTCATGCTACTTTGTAAAACTCACCATTTTGGTTAAACTCACATGACATCTTTTAAAACCAAAGTATTTTGTTTTCAGAACTGAAGGAACTTGTTCTAGACTCTTGCCATTTTTGCCCTATTAACTCCTAGGAACACTAGACAGGAGAGTTGGGAGATGTTTGTCCATCACCTAATGTTCTCCCACCCACCAGAAAACCATAACAACAGCAAAACTGGTCCAACAGGACATTTGTCAGTTCCCATCTGCCTTCCCCCTTCCCTGTCCAGTAAGAATGACACCCCTACAAGTGGTCCACAGGCTCTTTGGTTCTTAGACTAGAGATGCCTTTCTTCAAGTCTGTTCCTGGATAAAGTCTATGCCACTATTGAGTGGCTGGTTTGTACCTTTATCTGTCTTTAGACAGGTTAGCTAGGTATAGATTGGATTTTTTTAATATGTTTAGGGCAAGAAAAAGAGTTGAGCAACAGAAATAATGTTATGCAAATCAGCCTTGGAGAAAGAGCCACTGACTGTTTATTATAGAGAACAGGACATTTCAAGGATCATGAGCATCTGTTTTCTACCACATTAATTTCATGGATCTTTGTATAAGTGACCTAGCTTGTTAGATGGAATGCCTTTTGAGGCTCTCATGTGCAGTCTTACAATGACATTTTGTGTAATGATGAGTCAGGTACAAAATGGTAGTCTTATATGACTACAATGGAACTGGAATTTCCTATTGCCTATGTCTCTGTAGCCTTGTAACATCATGGCAGAATGCATCATTCTTATATTCTGGGTGATGCTGGTGTAAACAACTGTACTGCACTGACAATCTGATGAAGAACAGCAATATAATTATGCACAATGCATAATGCTGGATAATGGTGACAAATGACTATGCTTGTAGTTTATGTGTTTCCTATACTATTCATTTTTTAATTGTACTCTACTTATAAAAAGAACCTTACTGTAAAATAGTCACTTGTGCTACATTATTGACGCCTCACACTCCTTGCATTTGCTGCTTTTTTGATTATGCAGTAAAGCAGCAGAGTTGGGACAAAGGGCATCAAGATTCACATGTGAAGTACATGCCTTTAATCCCAGCACTCAAAACTCAACAGAGACAAGCAGATCCACGTGAGTTCAAGACCACCCTGGTCTACACAGGTAGTTCCAAGACATCCAAGGCTACACAAAGAAACCTTCTATATAGGGGAGCAGGGGATTAACATATGAAAGAAACTGATGATTGAGGAAAAGGGCTAGATACTTCCCACCACATAAAGGATCTTGACTGTCATGACCTATGGTTTGGTTCTCTAGCCCACTTTCACCACTCAGAAGAGCTTTCTTAATATACTGTTGCTGATTCTACAGCTACTCAAGTGTCCCTGGTCCAATTCTATGTTCTAGGGTACAAAAACTTAGAAATCTTCACAGGTACCCTGGGACTCAAATAGTTACCTATAACAATGGTGCCATTTTCTCTTGAGCTTGATTCTATTTCATGTTGTTTTGTTCATGATGACGCAAAGAGCAATGGACCAGTGCAGTGTGTGTGTGTGTGTGTGTGTGTGTGTGTGTGTGTGTGTGTGTGTGTCTGTATCTGTGTGTGTCCTAGATGTGTAGTATGATACACTATTTTGGTTTTACTCCATGATGGTCTAATGATGAAACTGTCAAGTGATGCTAGGTGAAATATGATTGTGCTTCATTTAAATTGAATGAATAAAAAAAGAAAGAAACTTAAACTAAGACATCAACCCAGATTGGTCAGCCATTTAGCTTCATTTTTTTACTTCTTTTATTTTTGAGATTATAATACAATTATAAGATTTCTCCTTTTTCTCTCTTTCCTCCAAATCCTCACTTATACTCCTCCTTACTTTCTTTCAACTTCATGCCTCTTTTTTTCATTAAGTGTTATCTGATGTATAGATGAATATGTAAGATGCATTTTTAAATATAAGGTTATATTTATAAAAGTTTTATTATATATAACCATATATGTGTGTATATATATAAAATATTACTTATTACAGTTTATATAATGTTACTTGTGTGTATGTTTCCAGGGCTGACCATTTGGCATTAGATAATGGTCTGGTATAATTTTTAAATCTAAAGAATTATTTTTCAGTAAGATACTTTTATAAATAAAGAAAAAAAGTACTGACAGTAATTAACCTGGTGGCATGCCCAGGACTTTTGCATAGTGTTTCCCTAAAAACAGCAAATACTTTTCAGTAAAGCTAACATGTAACATTGAATCTTGGGTTTATGGCACTTGCTTTTTTGAGTACCTTGAGGCTCTGTAAGTTCTGAATTCAGCTGAAATAATATCAAATCTAATTTGAAGAATCTAGTAGAGTTTAACCATAAATTATTCTGTTATAGTCAAAGGCCAGGGGTTTTTAAATTATCACACAAACAGCACTTGCCTTTAATGGCATTAGGTTTCTTGAAAGGATGTTCTAACATCCAATTTGGCAGACTATGGTTTCAAAGATAATTCCTGGAAATAAATCAAGCATCTGAAAGAAACTGTCATACTTGAAATAAGTTACTAATGAATGTGTGACCAAATGACCTCTGAGCCTCCTCAGATTGCATGAGTGACAACTGTCAGTGCACTTGTGTGATTCCAAAACTCTGTACATTCAGGATTTGTTCTGTTTTGGTTTTTTTCATAATACTGATGGGCTGTCTAAAAAATTTTTTATCATATTTTGCAAACTCCTTAGAGGTGAATTAAATAAGATCTAACACATGTTCTCATCTCCAGTACTTGGCCTATGTCCTGCATGCCTGGTACATGGCATTCAAAAACTATTGACTAAAAATATGAATATCACTAAAGACTTATTCTTAGATTAAAAAAACTGTAAAAATGTTTTGTGTGAGTCAAGTGTGGTTATTACCACCCATAATCCCAGCATTTGGGTGGTATCGGCAAGAGGATCCTCAGCTATATAGCATGTATACTCCAAACCAGCCTAAGTAATATGAGAATGTACATTTTTCCATTCATTGCTCATGATAATGCTGTAAGTCATTTTGGTTGCTAATTTTACTGATCAGAAGTGGAATCTAAAAAAGTTCACTCAGCTGATCAAACCCTAGGTGAGTTTACATAGATTGTTTAATAGTGAGCATACAACTCTACAATGTAACTATGGTGTCAATACAACAACGAGACCTACACAGTCCTCAACCCGAGGCTAGGATGAGATGCTCTTGGCAGAAGAAGCACTATTGCTAAGAAGAAGTTTGGGGAATGGGCAACATGGCTCAGGGGGTAGAGATGCCTGCTGCTAAACCTGACTGACCACCTGAGTTAAATCCCAGAATCCATGTTGTTACAGGAATCAATAGCTTTGGAGGCCATTGAGGAATCTACCCTGCTACGGTCACTTTGGATCCCATTGCCCATTTCTGTGAGACAAAAAGGTTAATATAAGCTTTGACACATACAAAATAAATAAATATTTAATAAAAATTAAAGATAATACATTTTTTAAGACTTTGGGTTGGAATCATGGCTAGCTGGTTACCATGGTTATGAAGGTCTTGGGAAATTCTGGTTCTAAGCTATCACGACCTCAGTAGACATTCATCTACCACTCATATAGGTAGCAATCAGGTGAAACTATTTTTTTATACACCTAAGCAAGAACTTGGTAAAATCCTTGATTTATATTTTCCTAGACAGTAAGCAGGGAACTAAAAAAAGCATAAGATTACCAGCATATAACTGACCCAATTATTTTTCTAAGGATGAGAAACCCTAAAGAGCAAGAATTGGATGTCTGTAAAAACAACTATCACAGAGAGAGAGAGAGAGAGAGAGAGAGAGAGAGAGAGAGAGAGAGAGAGAGAAGACAGATGATAGATATAGATATATGTGTATGTATTAACATATATTTATGTGTATACACATATACATATAAATGTACCTGTAGCATGAATTCTACTTGTATTAAAAGAAACTCAGAGCTAGATATTGAGGAAAGGCTGAAATATCAAAGAGAGGAAACACCACAGTCAAATCTCACCCAGCTCTCTTCCAGCTTCCTCAGCCTTGCTCCTGATCACTTGCTTCTAATGCCTGCTGTCTTCCTACGCCTGCCTTAAATACCTTCTTCACCCAGCTGTATCGCATACAGGTTAAGATTAAAGGCATGAGCTACTACTCTATTTGGAAGTCAGCCTTAAACTCACAGAAACACAGAAAGATCTCTGTTTCTGGAGTTATGGGATTAAAGGCCTAGGTCACCGCTCCTGGCTCCCACCACCACCACCCCTCCCAATCCCATGCTGGGATTAAAGGTGTGTGCCATTGAAGCCCAGCTGTCTGGCCTTGTGCTCACAGAAAGTCTCAGGATCCCCGTGCTGGGAAAAGGTGTGACTGACCACTGCTCTATTATCCCTAGAACTCCTGGATGCAGAATGGTCTCTGCCTAGTGTGACTGTGAGTTGATCTGTTGATATTCCAGGTTTCATTAAATACATGTCACCAAAAGTACCAAATAACATGCAATTGTCAGGAATTCAGACTCCTTTCTACAGACTTAGAGGAATATTGTTGGAGGCCTGAACTGATTAAACCTAGGGACTTGATCATTTGAGGTGAAGGTTCAACGATTACAATGTAACCCCAGTGAAGAATTTTAACTTTATAACAATTTTACCTTTAACATTGAGCTGAATAGTGAAGATGACTCTTACCTGAAAACAATCATTTCTGAACTGAAATCCTGCCCCAACCACTCCATGCCTCAGACCCCTCAAAAGTCCTACTATAAACTTCAAAAATATATTAATGAAATTATTCAAGATCACAGTATACCCATAGAGTATAAAATATAATAATAACTAAAATTATATGGAAATAGTTTGATTGCTTACTATTAGCCAGAAACAGAGGCTGGAACATCTCTGAATTTAAGGCTAGCCTCATCTACAGATACAGTTTCAGAACAGCCAAGCTTGGGCAATGAAGGAAGAAAACCATCAACAACAGAAAGTTGGTGAAGATGTAATTGAAGGAACAGGTTCCAGCTGCAGCAAGCAGAAGAACTTGGCAGCATTGGCCATGTGGTTCTGGAGAAAAGAAAGGGCTTATGGATTTTGCCTCTGTGACTAAGGAAAGCCCTAAACCAGGCATGTGTCAGGGGTGTCCCTAAATGAAGGCCTAGAAAGGCCATTTTGTGAAGCTGTGAAGTTGAAGCACAGATTGCCTTGGAGATGCCAAGATGTTAGTGATACCAGAGTCGTGGGATACCTGCCCAGAAAAGCTGCTAACAGGGAGTGGAAACAGCCCAAAAGAAAAAAAAATGTGTTATAGTCAACAAAGCTGAATGGAGTTAGAGATCTGAAGATCATTTTGACATGAGACATGAAGATGCAGAGTTTGGAGTTTGCTCTGCTGATTTTGTTATTGCTTTGGTCCAGTATGTCCTCAATAAGCTTCCTTGCCTATGTTGTGGAATGGTAATGTATACCTTGTGCCATTATATTTGGAAGCATGTGATCTGTCTTGATTTTGATTTTTTTATAGGGGATTATAGTTAAGAGATTCTATGAATCTCAGGAAAGACTTTGAATTTTGGACTTTTAAACATTGTTGAGACTGTGATAGACTATGGGGCTTCTGATATCGCATTTTGCATTATTTTACTGTTACAAGCTTTTGGGAGCCATGGAGTAGGATGTGGTAATTTGAATGTAATTGGCCCCCAAAAGCTGATAAGGATTGGCACTATTAGGAAGTGTGGCAGTGTTGGAATAGGTGTGGCCTTGTTGGATTAAGTGTGTCATTGTGAGGGTGAACTTTGAGGTCTTAAATATGTTCAAGCCATGGCCAGAGTCTCAGATCACTTCCTGTTGCCTATGAGTCAAATGTAAGAACTCTCAGCTCCTTCTCTAGCACAATGTCTGTCTGCATGTTGCCTTGTCATACCATGATGATAATGGACTATACTCTTAAAACTTTAACCACCCTGTATGTTGTTTTTATAGAGTTGCTATGGTCATGGTGTCTCTTCACAGCAATAGAAACCCCCAACAAAGACAGACTTCATGAACCAGCCTCACTTTGTAATAATTAATAGTTTCTTTCTATAACTAACCCTTCGCTCAAGTCACCCTGGCTAAACTCATTGGTTTACAAAAACTACATATCTAAGGAAAAATACACTGTGTAATTAAGAATGGTAGGAAAGGGGAAAAGAGACGAGAGAAAAAGGAAAGCTGAGAGTGATGGTGACGGAAACAGAATGGAAGAAAGAAAAGACAAAGCTGTGAAGAAAGGGTAGAAAAAAAGAAAAAGATGGAAATTGTTTCAAAACTAAATCTAAAGGAAAGAAAACAAAGGAAGTATGGCAGCATTACATGGATATTAACAATGAGACAGTATGCGATGCTATAGTGAAATCACTGTCTGGTACATAAAGCAATGTGAGGTGATACCATGAGATATTAATGGTATACATCAGGAAGCCTTGGGGTTAAAATGTCAATATCAATGGAGGAAATGTCTGTAAATAAGCCATTACAAAACAAAGAACATTGATAAGAATGATTTGACTGGTTACTTACTGAAATTATAAGCGAATTGAGGACAGAGGATGAATATGCTGTAATAGGAAAGTGCCTCTGCAGCTTTCTTCATACAGAATGACAGGATGGAGGGCCTGACAAGAGTCTCCTGGTATCCATGGACCTAAGTGACCTGACATCACAAATAGTCACAGAAGGTAGTCTACCAGACATTCCTTACCTTTGAACTGGCCTACAAGAGCCCCTATATTTCCTATCTACCATTCATAACCAAAAAAAGAAAAAGCCAGGTTTCTAAAGTTACTTTGATAGAAGTCATGTATCCACAGATAAAGAAACACATTATACACAAAATCATTTGCTAATCACAGTTTCTTACAGGGAGAAAATCAGCCATGGGAAAGTGAGACTGTCAAAAAGAAAAAAAAAAAAAAAACAGATGAGTACCCAGGAACCTAAAAAAAGACCCTAACAGGATCCTAGAATTGTGGCCAGATTTGCCAAGGTACCTCAACTGTCTTGCTATAAAGAGTCTGAGAAATCCATTTCATTCCTCAAATCATGGATAAAAAGACATTATCTCAGAGAAGTCTCTCCTAATAGCCTGTCAGGGCCTGGTCTCCCATAGATGTTCTCAGTATACTTTGTTCCTCTGCTACATGGACTTTTAAAATGATTTCCATCTTTTTAACTGTTATATTAACTTAAAAATATCCAGCCATATTCTCCCACAGCATGCACAGTAAGACTGGCCTTTTCTCCCATTTGTTCCTTCTTTGCATGTAATCCTTTTTTTTTTTATTCCATCTGCCCCTTTTGATGTTAAATACATAAAGTAAAGCTCTGGCATCACAACATTTCATGCCTGATGATTTCAATGTGTTTGTCTTTAAAATAATCAACTTATTTTGACTTTACTACCAAAGTAAAACCTGTAAAAAAGATCTACATATAAAGTGTTATTTGGGGGAAGTGATCCCATATAATGTAGTGTTAAGATGAGTAAAAACAGAGAAGGGTTAGGAAGACTGCTAAGTAAGGTGTTTGCTTTACAGGAATTTGTGTTTGATCTTTAACAGCCATGTAAAAGTCGGGCTCAGTGGCTTACCATGTACTCCAGTGTGGATGAAAAGCATGGAGTCAGGAGGATCATCATGGTGGCTTGCTGTCCAGTTGGTGAGCCTCATGTTCAAATTCAGTGAGAGATTCTGTCTCAATAGATAAAATAGATAGGTTAGAAAGATGGCCCAGTGGTTACCCACACACACTTCACTATCATCTGTTACTCCAGTACCAGGGGATCTGATGCCATCTTCTGGATTCTGTGGATACTTTCACATATGTGGTGAACAAATTCAAGGTGCATAGACATACACATAGAGTAAATAAACTTTTTACCCTACAAAATGTGGAGAGCAATAGAGAAAGACATTCAGTATAAACTTCTGGCATCCACAGGTATACACATTCATATGTCTCACATACAATAAAAAAAAAGAAATAAATACAAAGACAGTGGCAAAAGGCAATGCAAGGACATATGATCAAAGTATCATCCCCCTGGACACATGGGACTACAATCTGCAGAGGACCTGCCAAGGGCCCAAAATGTAATTTCAATTCTTTATTAGGTGCCCACAATGGGAAGAATTTGCTCACCTATTCTCATAGTCCATAATAAGCATTGGCCCCATGAGATGTTTACTCTTTTACACAAAGATTAGATCCCTCAGAATGACAACAACAACAAAAAATCCCACAGTGGACCCACAAGAGAAAGGATAGGCCTGGAGCAGAAACAGAGAGATGTGTGGGTACAGTTGGCAGAACGGGGGCATTCTATCATTAAGTTCTTCCTACAGCTGTTGTTCAATAAACATCTGACTAAGAGTCAAGCATGGTGGCCAGGCAGTGGTAGCGCACACCTCTAATCCCAGCTCTTGGGAGGCAAGGCACGTATAGCTCTGTGAATCTGAGGCCAGCCTGAACTACAAAGCAAGATCCAGGACAGCCAAGGCTACACAAAGAAACACTTTCTTGGGGGAAAAAGAGAGCCAAGCATGATTAGTGCATGACCTAATTCCAGCATTCAAGCTTCAGAGGTGAGAGGAGCATGAATCTGAGGCCTGGGCTATATAATGCAAAGAGCTAAGAATATAGTTCAATGGTAGAAAGTTACTGTTTCTATATTCCCTAAGCCTGTGTGCTCCTCTCCCTCCACCCTTCATGTTTTTGGCTGTTTTAATACACATACACATTCTCTTTTATATTCTCATATATATGTATGCAAGCTCAGTTCAGTTACTGGGCTATATGTCCAACTCTTTACTGGATGTCATTTGAGGGCTCTAGGTCTTCGCCGTGTACAGTGTCAACACCTGTCCCTCCTACAAGACTTCATACCACCCTATCAGGTTGTTTGAATGTACTTCTGCTCATTCTTTTTCCTTTTAGAGTGATCTGCACTCTGACCAATAGCTCTCAAAAGGCCATGCCTAGCTTTGGAAAATTTCTTTGCACACATATTAAATTCTGCTGACTTCCCCTTTGGGCTACCCCCTGGGAAGAAGTTCAAAAAGATTATGTAATGTGGCCAGATTCTTTCAGAGTAGAAAGCACTTCCAGCAGTATCTCTGTCCTGTATACAGTTTCTCTGTGTTATTGACCATTTAGAACATCTAAAATGAACTGTCAACAAACAATTGTGCAAAGAATGATGTGTGATTTAAAAAGAAAAAAATAAAGGCATAAAAGAGCTTGTCAATTAAAGGGAAAGATGTATGGGATCACAGTCAGATAGGAAAAGAGATAAATAACAATATAAATAATATCATTAATATTTCCTTTTAATCTATCTGGTTTTTTTTTTTTTTTAAGCAGGATCTCATTGTGTAGCTCGGCTGGCCTGAAACCTGCTAAGTAATTCAAGTTGGCTTTGAACGCTTGATATCCTTCTGTTCCTGCCTCCTAAGCACTATAAAAATAAGCACGCACCATGGGCATGACCACCGTGCCAGCAAGAAATGTTTTTTATTGGCATTCTATGCAACATATAGTGTATGCTAACAACACTAAGGTTTTATTTCCTTGCATTATGGAAGAGCGCTTTTGTTTACACAATCATTACAGAACTGTCTATCAAAGGCGTTCAACCTTCTGACATTGTGACATGGTATTACTATCTACAAATGTGTTGGGCCACATTCACAGCTATTCTGAATGGGTGCCACATGTCAGACAAGCAGGAATTTTGGCTAAGTGATAATGTTGCTGTATTTTATTCTATTACTTCCAAAATTCAACAGAACTCGGGTTTTCTACTGATGAGTAATGTGCTTGTTGAAAGGCTCAAAGAAGCACACAGTGAAAGACATATTACTAAACCCCATAAAATGTTTATGTATCTTCATCCTCAGAACCTGTGAGGAAGCTGTACTGCAAGAGGCAAGAGTGGCTGAATTAGGAAGGTAAAAGATTTTATTGTGGGAAACCATATAGGTCGGAGCTCAACCATAATTTTTTTTTAACAAATAAATCAGGAGAAAGGAAAACAGAACGAAACAAAAGCCTACAGCTTCAAAGAGAACTGAAAGATGTTAATTGCCTGTAATTTATGGACTTTACTTGAGCCCTGAAGCAAGCAAACTGTAAATCAATCAATTAATTAACTAATTAATTAATGATAGTTATACAAAGATATACTCACTGGGAAATTGGAAACTTGACTGCTGAACAGATTGGATACTAATGAATTGTTGGAGATTCAGTTTGGGTGTGATAATGAAAGCAGGTTAAAAAAAAAACTCTTTGTCTCTTAGAGATACAAGTGGAAATACTTATGGGGAAAAAAATCAATGTATGGATCTATATCAGTGCTATGGCTTGCCTCCCAGAGACAGCATCTATCTTGCAGGACTTAAGTGCCCACTCCTCCCACCTCTGAGAGCCCTGGCTACTGACAGCTCACAGTTCAGCATCATTCTAGAAACTGTCCTCTAACCAATTTTATTTCTTTCCCTTCCTTACAGACATGAAATTCAAGAACAATTGCCAATACACTTCCTGCCTGCTAATTTGTATTGGTGAGTCTGCTTACCTGGGAATCACTCAGTAGTAATTCAGTAACAACAAGAAGAATGGTGCCAAATTCACAGTGTGCGTTTGGGGGCATCCCACAAGGATATTCATGGGTGTTTTCTTTTTCTATTCCTTTTGTTGTGCTAGGGATCAAACATGCAACCCCAGCACTTTCCCTTGAGCTACATACCCAGCCCCAGGTAGATTTTCTTGAGTTTCAAATATTTTTTACAGCAACAGACATGAGACAACCTTCAAGCCAAGCTTCTCACCCACAAGGTTGGCAGGGCAACTGATGAATGCAGGCAATATGTTGAGTGTGGAATAAAGACAAGCTAGATGCAGCGCTAAAGGCTGGGTGGACTTAAATGAAGACTTACGTATGCCTTTGTAGAGGTGCAATGTGTTTAGATGGAGCTGGTCCACAAAGGTGCCCAATAAAACAGCAGCAATGACCTCACCAAGAAATAGTCAAATTCTCAGAACCTCAAATATCTCTATTGAGTTTGTTGTCTGAGTCAAACCATTGATGTTTTAATCAACTCCTCATATAGTTTTGATACATGTTCAATTTTGAGACCTTCGAGCTAAGTCAAAGGGTCAGATGGGGTTAGAAATTTTAGAACCACATCTAATAAATGTAATTGGCTTTTAACAATGCCCATGTTAACAGACATTTGGGCAACCTTCCTTTTTCATGTAATCATGTTTTTATAGAAATTATAGGAAATCAATAGTAAAGACCTAATATAGGATGCATGTATTGTTTCTATGTGCATAACATGGAGTCAGTTTCTGCAGTGAAGTCTAAGGAAATGCTTGGTGTCTCTCTGCTTTCCCAATGAAAATGAGAATGAGCCTGGAGAGCATCCGCATCTTTCAGAGACGAGCAAAGGACCACAATGTAAATACTCTAGACTTTGTGGGTGACCCTTAACCTGACATGATTGTTCAGTCCTAGCCTTGTGGTACAAGTGGCACATGGGTAGACAATATGTGAATATGTATAGCTGTGCTCCCATGAACTATCACTCATGAAAACAGTCAGGGATCTCATGAGTTATAATTAACCAATTCCATCATGTACCATTTATTATTCCATGTGATACTTTGTGGCCCTGTATGATTTGTTAATATATTTCATCTTGTTTTAATTTTTAGTACTTTTTCATGCAGAAAATATTGTGTGCCATAAGCCTCAATGTCTAATCTCATCCCAGTGAGTAAAAAATCCTGTTTATTACTACACTAGTAGATACTGTATCAACACAGCAACAAGAAAACTCATAATAGTGAGGCTAACAATATTGACTTAGAAATTGAAAACTAATACATAAGTTGAGAAATTACTGAAGTTCATTTAAAAAAATAATTTTTGGAGCCAGGACTCCAACTCTAACTGGTTTGGCACAGACTTTTAGCTATTTCCAGGTATTGAATAGCTACTCTGTGCTTACTCTCTAACTGGAAACTGAACAGAGCATGCAATTCAACATTCATAATTAATTGGTTATCTCTCTTCTGGACTCTGTTCTGTTACTAATTTCAGTTCCAGAGCAATTAATTTTCTTAAGTGCCACAGCAATCATACTTATGTTACAGATAAGCTACAACACAAAACCCCAAGTATAACTAGTTCACTAACTGTAGACTGGGAAATGTTTATCAACAGCTCATTTGCCAATATTATCTTTCACAGTATAATTTTACAGTCATCTCACCAGAGTTTAGTTCTCAGGGTAAATATTAGTTGGATTTCCCCATTATGAATATTAATTTTTTCCAGACAAAAATCTAAGATTTGTATCATATATTACCAAACATGCTTATTGTTGAATTCAGAATTCTAATTCTATGGCAGCATAACACATGTTTACCAACAATTACTTTTCAGAGGGTCTTATTTTATTGCCCATATGCTGGCCTTGAGCTTGTTTTGTAGTCCAGGTCAGCTTCAAACTTACTGGAATCCTCCTGTCTCCACATCCAATATGCTGGAATCACAAGTAAGCACCATCACACTCAAGCTGTCAAGTTTCGCATTCTTGTACAGACAATACTTTGTATTTTCCATAGTTACAAAATACACATGTCTGCTGTTGATACATATGTTGATCCAAATGCCCAACTCTGTATAATTAATGATGATCAAAAAACAAGTGAAAGATGCATGATAAATGATAAAGATGTGTGTATCCATGGCCAAGCAATTCTCAATAGAGTCAAAGATGATAAGCATTTTCAAGAAATTCATCTGTCATATTCAGCAGATGGGAAGGAGAAAATGAAAGTTGATACAATGAGGCTTGTTAAATCAGAGATTATAGCAAATCTGCACAGATGGGAACACCAGTGAACAAGCCCACGTGAGTGTTCTCAGGTCAGATGAAAAGCCACTGAAAATAGATCATAAAAGAGCAAAGCCTGGCACAGTGTGTCTGAAAAGAAGTTTAACTCAGCCTCAAAGGGGCAAAAAAAGGCTCATCATCATCCCATTACCTAATAAGATGTGGCTCTGCTATCACAACCATTCAAAACACAAGAGGAGTCCAGTGAATGAAAGGAAACATGGCTTTGGATGAACACATTTTATCAGTTCACCCAATGCCTGCTTCGAATGAATCCTTTACCATTTATCAAGAATAAAAAACTGAGAGTGTTTTTCATGGAGTTACATCTGTTCAATTTGAAGAAGTGTAAAATCTTTTCTTTTTTTTTCTTCCTTTCCGCCCCTTTTCCTTTTGTGGTATTGTTGCTAATGAAAATAATTCATTTTACAAGAACGTTGAGAGTAACAGGTGGTTTGCTTTCTTCTTCCTTTTCCTTAGTTAACAAAAATCAAGATAAATTTTACAAGACATAGATTGCCACTCATAGTTTGCAAAAGAAGATATTGAATGTCACATATATTAAGGAATAAGCTCAAGGTCAATATCTGTTTAAATGTGCATTCCCAAAAATGGTTCTTTCTCAGAGGTAATGCTGCACCTGATGCCTGATCACAATGAAGAGGAGCTCAGGGCCTGTCTGCTGAAGATGCAATGCTATGGACTATGGAGATGAATGACTCAGTGAGGAAAGAGCTTTGCTACATAAACAGGAGGGCAAGAGTTTAGATCACATAACTCATGCAAGTGTTAGACATGATTGTACAGGTCTGAAACCTCAATGGTGAGGAGCCAGAGACAGGCAGACCCTGGACTACTTGCTAGCAAGCCAGACTTTTCTAAGACAAGTGAACTCAGGGAAAGACTCTGCCTTGAAAGTAAGGTGAAAAGGGAGGAAAATATCCAGAATTAACCTCTGGCCTTCAACATGTGCACACACAGGTATATGCATATACATGTGTACATGTACAGGCCACACACACAGACACACTCACATGCACAAAGGGGAGGCACACTACCTACAAAAAAACTGGAATTTAAGAAAATAATACAACTTAAAAATAAAATAAAAAGGGAAAACTGTCTTGACTTCGAAGGAACATAAATGGCAGTCAACAGCCATATGCTCATCTTGACTGACAACCCCTATGACTTCAGTGTCAACATTTCCCCTAAACAGCAAGAAAAAAGTTACAAGTGATTTTAAATGTTTATATGTCTTAATGTGATTCGATCCATACGAAAGCGCCCGTCATTTTGGATCTTCGCCATTTTGGAAGAGTTAGAAAAACAGTTGGCAGTGCTTTGTGCATTTTATTTTCATTGAGGGGAGGGCATTTGAGATCTGCAATTAAAAAAGGAGGTTTGGTTTGGCTGTGATGAACTAATGTCATTTACAATCTGAACTCATTTTGAGGAAAACAATAACAGTCACACAGGGATGGGAGAGATTATTCATACAGGGTTGGGTACAGGAAAGAGCTTATTGACAGTACTACAGAAACACAGATCAGTCATCAAAAGAGCAAAGTTCCATGAGCCACCAGTTGACAACTCTTTTAAAGAATAGACTTTCAACAGAGTAGTTTTGAAAGGATTGATAATAATAAGCTGTATATCCTTATGCCTGTTGATGAGCTAAATATTCAAGTTTTGCACATTGAAAGATAACATTAGGTATGAAATCCAGGGCCTTCAGTGAGTGGCATGAAATAAGTGGAACAATTAATCTCTGAGGTCATTCACTCTCTTTTTTTTCTTTTTTTCTTTTTGTCACAAAAGAAAAGACTCAGAAATCCCACTGCTTAGCTCTAAGATCCTGGAAAAATTGTAAATGGCTGTGTTTACCTGAGGGTTCATTCTGTACCTGTAAACCTAATATTAACCCATCAAGTAGTGTTCAAGAAAGTTTATGTCTTTGTGAAACTTACTGCAACATTCTCTCTAAAAAAATCTGCTAGCCATGGAAGTAGAGGAGATGGTGATAAAACATGATAGTCTTCCATGATTCTGAACCAAAAAAAAGTGGAATATATTTGAGTGTTATTTCCCATGAGATGAACTCCAATTATAGCTCAATGTTTTAGATTTCTCATTCAATCAATAAACAAATCTTGGGGGAGTGACAGCATGAAATACCAAACTACATTTTACTCCTTAGGAGAAAGTTGCTTTTCTCCATTTGCAGTCCTTCTGCTGCGAAGATTAGGCCAAGAAGCTGAGGGCTAACTGGTCCAGAGGAGAAAGAAATGATACAATACCAGATCTTCCCAAAGGGGAAACTGGGAAGCCCTGCTGCCAACAGAGACTTTGGGGAAGAGAAGAAATGGAGAGCAAGGATATGTCCTTCTAGCATCACCATCTCCTTTTCACATCATCTTCAGATGTGAAGGTTCAAGGTCAATGAAGCTGAACGCACAGTCAATGTTTCAAATATCAAAGCAAGTAGGAATCCCTCCAAAGGGATGTCCTGAGATGAAGGGCCAAAGGAAAGGAAGGCCAAAGATCTAGAACAGCAGAGCCCAGCAGGAATACAAAGCAAGACATTTGTGCAACTAAGAATAGTTGAGTTACAGCTGGGAGGAGCCCAGGTCATAAAGAGCTTGGTATGCTAGCCTAAGGACCTGAGTTTGATCCCCGGTATGCACACTTTTAAAAAGCCAGGTATGGCAACACACACCTGTAATCCCAGCACATGGGAGACAGAGATAAATAGGCAGGTTACCTGGGGCTTGCAGACTAGATCATCTAGCTGAATTGAGTAAGCCCCAGGTTCAATGAGAAATTCTGTCCCAAAATTTATAACAGAAAGCTTAGAGGAAGACACTGAACATTCATCTCTGCATAGACACACATACACACACACAGAGTGGGGGGGCAGGTACACATACACACATGTTTGAGTAGCCTCATTTGGCAAAATAAAAAGAAGCCAGACTGTAAGGCGATTATGTGTTATATTTTAAATAATTGTCCAACCTATGGGTTTAATAAAAAGCTGACAGGCTGAAGGCAGACAAGAAGTTTGGGCAGAGCTACCAGACTGGGAAAATCTCAGAGCAGAGCAGACACATCAGACAGATGCCACAGAGTCGCTGGTGCTGCCCGGAGATGCAGAGGAAATGCTACTGAGGAAAGGTACCGAGCTGCGTGGCTGAACAAGATGAGTTGAGTTCTGATGAAGGAATTATCAAGTTACATGCCTGGGCCCTAGGTCGATCAGTAGAAAATTAATGAAATTGTCTGTGTGTCTCTGTGTGACTGCTATTATTTCTGCCGGACTGCCAGACTGCCAGTCAAACCTCTGGGCTAGACCAGAAAGTTCGGAACAGAAACCTATTATAACGCCAGATTCAGGGATTAGTTCCTAGATTCTAGGAATATGAGAGACTGAGGCAAAAGGATTTCCAAGTGAGGGCCTGCCTGGGCTACTTTGTAAGACTCTATCTTACAACCCCTTCCCCAAGTAGAAATATTTTATAAAATATTGAACCCAATATAATGAAAACATTAGTATGTAATTTGAAGTGTTATCTAGATATCTTAACTTTTATATTTATATTTGTTTATTTCCTTTAACATATCTCAATTCAGTTAAGTCACTGGATCTAATGATTTTTTTCTTTTTTGGAGGTCGAGGAGAGGTTGAAGGTGGGGGAAGTGGGGTCTCTTGTAACCCAGCCTGGCTTTGAACTCACTATAAAGCCAAGGTTAACCTTGAATTTCTAATGCGACTGCTTAGGATTGCAAGTATTCACTTTCACTAACTGTTGCTGTCCCATTCCAGAAGCTCAATAGCCATATGTATTCAATACCACATATGGAGAAAGTACTGGAATGTTCTGAACTACAGAAACCAAATGAGCTTGAATAGCCAAGCTGCTTATCTTATGAACAAAAGCAGAAGTAAAATGTGGAGAGATGCAGTTGTGGATTTTTTTTTTTTTTAATGAATCTATGTTTGGCGGTACATGCCGGTAACCCCAGCACTCTAGAGGCTGAAGAGGACTGGGAAGTTAGTGAGCTTTGTCTCACAGCAAGAATCAGTACAATTTTTAAAACTAAGCAGAAACTCAAATAGAGCCAAGGGCTGTTATTTTACTTACTGGCTCTCTAAGCTGTCACAGAAAACCCCTGGTGGCCATGTACACATGTGGTAAGGGTTTCCTTGTCATAGGCTTCGGAATGAACCCTTCAAATCCAAAGGTAAGGAAGAGATCCAGCTGCACATGATGCTGAGAAGGCAAAGAAAAAAAGAAAGAAAGAAAAAAGAAAGAAAATAATGTGAAGAGATACAAAGCTCTGCAGTGTGGGAGCCTGGGTAAGACAGAGGAGAAGTGGAAGCAAAATGTGCTGTCTTCTATAAAAGAAGGGTTGACTAAGACAAAATTCCATTTTTAAAAATTGTAAAGAAGCCACTTGACAGAAATTCCAGTTCCCCCGGGGTCAGCCCTTCTTGAAATCAAAATATGTGCTCAAGGTTCCACCTTCCTAAAACCTGCACGTGGATTATCAGCTATGGCACTCTCAGATCCTGGCACCGGGGCCCTTTCCTAAGAGGCCAGTAGAAGCTCCACTGTGTGCTCACCTGCTTGATCCCAAACAACTGCTCATCCTCCTGCAGAAGTAAATTTTCAAACCTTGCCAAATATATGTGATATTTTAAATTATGTGATAAATTGTCTTGTGATCCCCCACACCCATTACTAACAGGCACTAATTTCTCTAAACTCCCTTTAACCGCCAGGGGAGCTATGTTTGTAAGCATCTACCATAGCGCTTCATATACACTGGCACACTGTATGGGTGAGTCACTAGGCACATTCAGGTGAGTGGATGCCCACCCACTGGAGAGGGCCTCCTGGGAAAGCCCTAGGAATTTGGTGGTCACAGCACTAACTGATTTTCACCCGGGAGAATGAAGCAGATGTGATGAGATGTGAACTTCAGAAAAGTTGCTCTCTGGCACAATCAGCCAATGACTAAGACTGGAGGTAAGAAAGAGATGAGGGAATGCTAAGTCTGGCCAGATGGCAGGAAGCGCAACAGGGTTTTATGAATTGTTTGCAAGATCTGACCATCCTATATACCTGCTGGCAGCGCTACAGTGTACGAAAAGTCCCCACAATGCTAAAGCAGACTCTTCCATCATTTTGACTTGGATTTTTAGAGTTTTCAGAAAGCAATCAACTATCAGTCATGCAAATGAGAGTGAATGACTGCTCACTCTCTTTAATAGCCTTCGGTACATTGCTATTGAGTTCCCCCCATCTTATGCAATGTTTTCTCCTCCCAACTGAAGTTCTGAGCAAGCAATATAACCAGTGAATAAAATGAGAGTGTACTGGTTTACACTTCCCCAAAAATAATAGAATAAGAATAAGATTTCTTTTTATTGGGGAGTGGCAATGTTTTGTTCACTGTTCTTATCAAGTATCATTCAAGAGAGCATCATTCGTTCAAGGGTTTTCATCTGCTGAAATACCACCAAGCACACCTCCCAAATGGTGACATCAGTGTATAAAACCTAGGAACACATTGCTGAATATTTGGCTATTAAGACGTGGAATTTTCCCTGCCCAATTCGGCACTTTATAAATCCTGTGTTCATATAGCAATAGCAAGCCTGGAGAGTGGCCATAAACAAAATATAAATTAATTAATAAGAAGAGGGAGGAGGATAGTTTATGAAGCTTATAAAAGCTTATTCCAGCATCTGAGTAATTGGAAATTTGATTATAGCCAAAACAATTTAAGTTCATTTGAAAACAGAGGAGGTTTTGATAATAAAAGGAATGTTAATGTCAGATAAGCCAGGGTTTCCACACCAGCTGCTTTTCTCCCTAGAGAATGACCTACCTGCCTGATTCTCCTAGATTTTATCTGGAAAACAAGATGCAGATGGCAGCCCTAACTTTGAGAGTTGTATAATTACTAATTGACATAGTGGAAAATAGTCTCACACGGGGTAATCTCAACAAATGACAGTCATTGTTTTATCATTTGTTGCTAAAATATCAACTATCTATTACATGACTTATTCTAGAAACTGTAATTTAACAAGTATTTCCCATCAGAGCCTCTGTGCTAGTAGTCTTTGAATACATGGGAAGATACAGTTCTTTGTTGTTGGAGCCTGTGATAGCTAATCTTGGTTGTCAACTTGACATTCTTGGGAAGAGAAAACATGCTTTGATGAATTGCCTTAATCAGATTAGCCAGTGGCCTTGTCTGTGAAGTATTTTCTCAATTGCTGAGTGGTATTGGAGGGCCCAGCCCACAGTACCTTACCTAGGCAGATAGGCCTAGGCTACATAATAAAGGTAGCTAACTGAGTGTGAGCCGGAGAGAATGCCAGTAAGCGGAGGTCCTCCATGCTCTGTGCCCTATTCTGGCTTCCTTGATGATGGAGTGAACCACAGGACAGTGGGAGTGTGAGGCAGAGACCCATCACAGGAAACAGGAAGCAAAGACAAGAGAACAGGTGTGCAGCCAAGCATAATTTTAGACTGCATGACCCTAGTGACCTACACCTTCACTTTCTAAATAATGGCAACATATGAGCTCTGGAAGACATTTCCTCTCAAACCATATCTGTAATTAAACTGGCATTGACAGAGTGGACATTTCACCTGATTTTGGGAAGCACTGGAATAGCCTGATGGTGGAAGCACCTCAGTCCTTATAAACTGGCCCCTCTGACTCCACATCCTCTGGTTTGGTGGCTATGCACCTCACTGCTGTGACATCATCCATATCTCACAGCCTTCAATCCTAGCAGCTTTCATTTTAACTCAGGTTCCTGCTGCCTCTCACAATCACAGTTTAACATTTTAGGCCTGAAAGTCTTGGAGAACTCAGGTGAGCCAGGGTGGGTGATCGCCCCTAGAAAGTAATCTCAGTTGATTTTTAGATGCTTCTACTGTGGAACCACAGAAAGTAGATTCTCAGATATAAATCCTGGAAGTTAGTGAGAGAGAATCGAAGACACACATACAAGGCCACACAACTAAAGCCACCTGAATTTTGGCAAAGATATCAAAATATATATTGATTCAAAAACAAAACCACAAAACCCAAGCACTTTCAAAAATTGATGCAAGAGAAGCTAGATGTTCACATGTAAAAGAATGAAATTTTCTCTCACTCTGCTTAAAAATATACTCAAAATGGATTAAGGGCCTCAGCAAAGGGCCTGAAAGTGCTAGAGAAAAATACTGGGGTACACATTAGCTCTAGGCACAGGGAAGGCTGTTCTAAATAGAACTCAATTGCTCAGGAGACATAAGTCCACAAAAATTGTCAATCACATGAAGAGGCATCCTACATAAAAACTTTTTGGCAGCTACACATCCAACAGAGAATCTGTATCTATCATACACAAAAAAATCTCAAGAAGCTGAACATCAAGAAACAACAAATTTTAAAAAGTTGGGTGTGTGAGGAGGAGGATGCAGGAAAGGTGTGGAGAAGGAACTGGGAGAACAGGAAAGGGAAACTTTGGTTGTGATGTAAAAAGAAAAGCAAATACAAACAAACAAAAACAAAGAAAATTGACTGTGTACCCAAAGTGAAAATTCTCAAAAGAAGAAATTTAAATGACTGATAAAACAGTGTTCAACATCATTATAAAATGTGGAAATACAAATTAAAAGTACTTTGAAATTTTATATTCCTCCAGTATCATCTAGAAACCAGAAGAGCTTGCCACAGTGATGGGTGTTCTGACCAACTGGGCTGTCATCTGAACCCAGATTCAGTGCTTCGTGTAGGCCAGTCCTCAGTACCTACTCCATTTATGAGCTGTGGTTTGAAAGGAAATCTCCTGCTGCAGAACCAGATCTGGGAGCATGTCATCGCCAACAAAGATGAAAATCTGAAGCACAGCTGTGATCTAAGAAGTCTTGGCAATGGTCTGGTATTTATGGTGCTTCCACGACCAGAGGCCTTGAGCCAGACCAACAACTCCTGACAATGAGTATTTGTATAGAATTGTATGAACAAAAAAATATACTGATAGATGCGTAGCCATTTTCTATAGCACTACAACAAACAAATTTGCCCTGGAGTTGTGGGAAGGATGAAGGAACTGGGAGGTGAGTAAGCTGTGGAAAGAAACTGAACCATATCAATGGCAGTGGTCTGAACAACCACTGGATGTGCATTGCCTGTACCTGAGGCCATGCTGATGTCTGTGGCCCATGCTGCCGCTGGGGGCCACGTCTGCATCTGTGGTCCTGCTTCAGTGTCCAGGGCCTGTGTGTTACCACTGAAGGACATGCCGATGTTTGGGCACATATGATCCTGCTACAGTGGGAGACTACGCTGAACTCCATGGCCTATATTATCACCTAAAGCTGCCTGTGATGCCCTCTAAAGTCATGCTGATGTCAGTGAGCCAAGATACTGGGGTGGGGGGAGGCATTCAGATGTGAGTAACCTGTTCTGCCACCTGGGGCTATGTTGAATAGGTTGCTTTCCATGGTCAATGCTTCCACAGTGGGCCATGTCTGGGTCCATGGTCCAACTACAACCTGAGACCAAAATGATATCCATGGCTGCTATGGGGGTATGCTTTTGTATACTGTAAATACTTGTCACTGTAAATATTGGTTTAATAAATCACTGATTGGCAAGAAGAAGGCAGGCAAAAGTGTAGACGAGGCTACCAGAGTAAGAATTCTGGGATGCAAAAGAGCAGAAGAGGAGAAGCCAGCAAGATGCCGAGGCAGCTAGATGAAACTGGTGCACTAAGAAAAAGGTACCAAGCCACATGGTTAAACATGCATAGGAAGCATGGGTTAGTTTAAGAATAATAGTAAGTAATAAGCCTGAGCCATAGGACAAATGGCTGGTAATTAATATAAACCTTTGTGTAATTATTTGAGAGTAAGTGGCTGCAGCTCCAGCCAAGCAGAACAGAGAATCTTCTGACTACATGTGGCCCTTGTTATTCCCGAAAACCATGTGGATATCCATTGTCTCTTCTGCTGCCTGAAGCCATGATGATGTGCATGGACCAGACTGTGGCCAGACCATACTGAGGTCTGTGGCACCTACTAACACTGGAGGCCAGGTGGATATATAGGGTCGGGCTGTTACCAGATACCATGTAGAAGTCTGTTCACTGTGTTCCTACACAAAGGACAAGGAAACGTCTTGTATAGAAGTATCAATGACTGCAGACTCAGTTAAGGGAGACAGAAGGTTTCTGTGACAACCCTTCCCTCCACCCAACCCTCCAAAGAAGTAACAGCCTAGACAGGAATCCATGGAAGAGACCCCTCCAAAACTATGATAAGGATGCTTATGGAAGTCTCTGTAATAGATCAATAGATGGCTACTGCAGGGGTAGGGGTGGATAAGAACTCACTTTTCTTTAAGGAGCTGGCCTCTGGGAGTCTGACCATGCTCCAGTGACTATATGGACAACACAAATTGGACTTCTTTAAATATCACTGAGGGTAGCCTGCAAGGGTAGGGATGGACATGAGAAGGGAGGGAAGGAAAGGTGATGTGAGTGTATTAAGTAAAATTCCCAAATAATCAAAAAGAAAGAGAGAGAGAAAGGAGAGGGAAGGACAACGTTAGCAAGAATGTGGGGAAGGGGAGCCCCAGTATCTGCTATTGGTGCGTGTGTGAATTAATGCAACCACTGCTTAAATCAGTGTCAAAGTTCCTCAACAGTTAAAATAAAACTGTCATATGAGTCATCTGTACCACCCTGGCCATGTACCCAAAGGAATTTATATCCTACTACAGAGACACATGCCCACCCCTCTTCATCACTGCTCTATTTACCAAAGCTAAGACATGGAATCAAATCAACTGACGTGTGAATAATAAAATTATGGTACATACCACACAGTTGGATTTTATTCACACACAGTTGGATTTTATCTAGCAGCAAGGATAAAAACAAAACAAAACAAAATTCGAAAGAATGATGGAATTGGAAAATATTATACCAAGATGATAACCCAGACCCAGAAATACAAATATCACATGTCTTCTCTCCCATGTGGATCATAATAGCTTTGAACTTTTAGATTCATGTTTGACTTGGTGTATCTGTGGAGAGCAGGAAGTCAAGAAGGGTCCAGGAGACAAGAGAGAGAGGAAGGCCTTAAAGGGGGCAGGTATAGTATAAGGCAAATGATGTGAAAAGGAATGGAGAGTATGCAGAGAATCAAAGGGTTAGCAAGGGTATGAGAAAGATGGGGTGGGGGGATCAGCTGAAACCACGGATATATGGCAAAGCCTTTTGGGCACCCACTACTTCGTAATCAAAACATAAAATACACTTTTTATAAAATGAAATTTTGCTAGAGAAGATTTCTCTAGAATCAGAACCTAGATTAATATGTCTGAGTCCCCAGTGACAGAGTGTGGGACCCTGGAATAATGGATGAATACTCAAACATTCTCCCTGTGGTGAAATTTACCCTGGGAAATCATTAAACTATCATTACAGTCTTGTGAGAGTCCACGTAAGTCCCCTCTCAGACAAATTGATCCTATTCACACTGTCAATACCTCATGGTCAATAAATGCCACCTCACAAAAGCTGGAAAGAGGGTTGGGGATGTAGCTCAGTCCTTATACTATCTGTCTACCAGGCACAAAGCCCTGGATTTGATCAGAAGAGCAGTACAAACTGGATGTGATATTATTACCCTGTAATCTCAGTACTTAGGAGGTGGAGGCTGGAGAATCAGAAGTTCAAGGTCATCCTTTAACTACAGAGATGAGGCCAGTTTAGGCTCTTTGAGACTCAGCCTCAAAGAACAAAACACAAAACAAACAAACAAACAAAAAACTGTGAAGAAAAGTAAAATGCCAACAAACTGCAGAAGCTCAAAAGTCAAATGAACAACATTCTTGAGAAGATTTGCTTGGGCCACTCCTTTTATTAAAAAGCCTCATTTATGATGCTGTGTATGAAAAAAGAAAGAAGGTAGAACATCCAGATAGTTACTGCACGTCTGATTTGCTTTCAAGATAAATGACTGGCAGTACCATCCTGAGAAAATGGCCCCAGTTTAGCCAAGAATGATCATCAGTTAAATCATGTTCAACTTGGCATATACCTGGAAAGGTGTTGTAAAAAAAAAAAAAAAAGAAAGAAAGAAAAAAGAAAGAAAAGAAAAAAAGACCATTAACCATGTCGTTCTTGCATGCCTAGACATGGACTGCTGTGATCTGTCTGCATAAAAGTCTTGATTAAACTGTGATCATCAAGGAGGTAATCCACAAGAGGGTTGGAAGGAGAGAGGGCCTGGGATTCTTGAGGGAGGCCTTTTGTTAATAGCTGGTTGAGAAAGAGCTGCCTGGAGTGACAGGGACCTTTTGTAAATGCATAGGGAGATAAAGTTTGAGGTGTACTTGAAGGATAATTAGGCTCCTGATGGCAGAAATCAGGAGAAAGGAGAAGAAAAGGGAGAAAGATAATGAGCTAAATCATTCAGGACAAAGTGAACAAGGCAGATGAAGACAGAGTAAGATGCCAGAGACCGAGGGAGATAAAGCTGAGAGGCCTGTCGCCTAACGAACAGTCTAGAATGTCACTGTGAAGAGCTCCTGTTTTCAAAGATGAGAGTCTAGATGATAGGGCTCTGGGCCACGTGTCTGGTTATCACCTGAAGAAACTTCTCTTATTTTTGCACGTGTGTCTAACAAAATACTTTGCAATGTGATGTATGCTGCCTTTAGCTACAGAGATGAAATTAGGCTACCTTTGCTGTTTTTCCTGAATATTAATATTTGTCCTCTTAGACCCCGCCTTGTTTTTCCATGATGAACAGTGGTTAGAAACTCAGGTTGCCTGGAAGTATCATGCAGGGAATGTGAATAAGGTGGGTGGATGGGGTACAAGAGAAGCAGAGGATGTCAGTATGTGTGACATGCTTCTCTTTTAAATAATTCAAATTTAACTTAAAAGATAAAATGCAGACCTGAGGGAACCTAACAAAACTCATTCATATTTTTAAAAAAGAGGACAGGGAATTGACCCTCTGTTAGGTGGATGGTCACCAGTGTCAGTCGTGGGAGACAATGTTGATGTGAATATCTCTCCTGAACACAGGTCAGATGGCAAGAGGGACAATTGTTTCTTGTGCAATGAATGAGGGACAGGGATCGTCACTGGACTGTGACCAAGTTCTTTGAGGTGGTAGCCCCTCTCAGTATTGAGCACAATCTTAAGCACAAGTTAAATGTCAATTTATAGAATCAGGTGATCGTATTGAACTTTTTGATGTTTTCTCAGAAAGTTTAGGAAATGGTCACATCAAAATGTACTTTTCCAAATGGAGAAGCTTGATCCTATCTCAACTTGATATTCCATTCTTTGTTGACACTTTTATGAACCTTTTATGAACAGAAACAAAAGAGGAGGAGATGGGCAGGGGGAGCAGAGAGGAGGGATGGGAAGCTGAAGTCCGACTGTAAAATAAACAAAAATTTTAATTAATTGAAAGAAAAAAAATGTACTTTTCATTGACAGACCTATATTGGGGACACTCTCCATATTTAAAATTTTTATTTTATTTATTTATTTAATAATCCACTGAGTATAATTAATGCTGCCTGTACTGCAGAATTTCCCACTGGAATTAGCCACTGGAGCATAGGCAACCCATTAGTAGCCTCAGTAGTCCCCAAAATGACAGCCTATCCTCAAGTACCCATCAGCTTCCTATAACTCTTTAGCTCTGTGTGGGATATTATGAGTCCTTTCCCATTCTTGCTGGGGAGCAAGTAACCACAGCTCTTTGTGCATTCACACAGGCAAAGGCCATCTCATGTCTAGAAGACAGATTTCCTAGAACTCTTCTTCATGCACCAGCTCTTGCATTCTTTCCTCCCCTCCTTTCAATGTTCCCTGCCTTGAGGGGATGGAGGGATGGAGCAATGGAGGGAATGGAGGGGATGAAGGGATGGAGGGGATGGAAGGATAGAGGGATGGAGAGATGGAGCAATGGAGGGGATGGAAGGATGGAGGGATGGAGGGGATGGAAGGATGGAGGATGGAGGGATGGAGAGATGGAGGATGAAGGGGATGGAGAGATGGAGGGATGGATAGATGGAGAGATGGAGGGATGAAGGGGATGGAGGGATGGAGGGGATGGAGGGGATGAAGGGATGGAGGGGATGGAAGGATGGAGGGATGGAGAGATGGAGGGATGGAGGGATGAAGAGATGGAGGGATGAAGGGGATGGAGAGATGGAGGGATGGATAGATGGAGGGATAGAGAGATGGAGGGATGGAGAGATGGAGGGATGGAGAGATGAAGAGATGGAGGGATGAAGGGGATGGAGAGAT
>PVIH01010066.1:0-77981 GCA_004025045.1 Sigmodon hispidus
CTGGAGTTACCATATTGCCCTTTGTATTATTATGTAATTTCTTGCACTGACGTTTGCCCATGGGTTCAGTGGTTCACGATTAGATGGGTCCTGGTCAGTTGTGGCACTTTGGTTTGTGTGTCTCCTGTCACCTCTCTGGTCAGGGTTTGATTCTGTCTTTCAGAGACCCCTGCAGTTGTTGGTTCGCTCAGTTCGAGGTTGTAGTAGGGAGCCTTGCAGATTCCCTCAGCAGCAGGAGCTGTGGGTGTGGCCAGGTGCAGAATTCAGCTGCCCCTGCTCCAGAGTGTGCTGGGACGCTGCAGAGAGCACCGGTCCCGGTGGAACCGGAAGCAATGTAAGCTCAACTCTCCCTCCCAGGCCAGGATACAGGCGCTGAGGCCTGCTGAACCCTCCTCACCTCTGATCAGGGTTCGAATCCGCCCCTCAGAGACCCCTGCAGTTGGTTTGCTCAGTTCACTCAGTTCGGGGTCGCAGTAGGGATCCTTGCAGATTCCCTCAGCAGCAGGAGCTGTGTGTGTGGCCAGGTGCAGAGTTCAGCTGCTCCTGCTCCAGAGTGCGCTGGGACGCCGCAGAGAGCACTGGTCCCGGTGGCGGAACCGGAAGCAATGTCCTTCCATGGTTTCTGCTTCAATTTCCTGTTCAGTTCCTTGCTGGCTTCCCTTGGTGATGGACTTGTAACCTGCCAGTGTAAGCTTAAATAAATTCTTGACAAGCACAGATGCACAGCAGGGTGCAACTTACACCTGAAAACTTTCTTATATTGATATTCTTGTGCTGCTATGTGATAGCAAAGTTAAACTTTTTTTTTGTATAAATGTTTAACATAGTAACATCATTTAGTATTTAGCTCCCAATTTGGTTATATATAACAATGGTTTAAGGGTATTATAATTACAAATTCAAAGAAGACTTAACCTCTGATCAATATGAATGAGTTTATGCTCTAGGAAAATCATTTAAAGAGGCATTGTAAATATCATATTAAAAATACTGTTATATAGATGGTGGACATGGTGGTACACACCTGTAATTTTAGTACTGGGGAAGTTAAGGTAGGATAGTTATGAGTTCAAGGCTAGTCTGTCTCAAACAAACAAAACAAAATAGGTTATTGTCATTGTGATGAGCATAAGCAGAGAATAGAAGCCAAGCTTAATAATATAGAAAATTTTCCAGAGAAAGAAAAAAAAATATCATCAAGAGATGCACAGAGATCATTTGGGTGAAATGGGTTTAAACTGCAGGATGATGAGATTCTGGAGATAGAGAAGCATCTTAGGCCTATAGTACAAAACCTCCAGAATAGAGAACTTGCCTTTCACAACTTCATGATAAGAAGTGTGTCTGGAGCACAAAGACAGAGTAGAATGGTTCTTCATAGAATTTAGAATACCCTGGGAGACAAGGCCCTGGCTATGTCTGTCTGAGATTGTCTTGACTGCAGAAATTAAGATCAGAAGAGCCACCCACTGTGGGCAGCACCATTATCCGACTTGGATCCCGAACTGTATAAATGAAGAAAGGGAACCCAGCAGCACCAGGTATTGTTGCTCCCTGGTCCTGAGTGTGGGTGTGACGCAGACTCCTGCTTTCTTATCCTTTGTACCATGATGTATTAGACCTTGAACCACAAGCCATAAATAAATTCTTTGTCCTTTAAACTTCTTTTGTCACAACAATAGGAAATAAATTAAGACAAGAGTACAAAACAAAAACTAAGGTCCAATGAAATAGCTCAGTGGGTAAGGTACTTGCATGCAAGACTTGAGCTTGATGTCTGGAATTTGCATAAAGGTGGAAGGAGAGAACCAAATCTACCACATTGTTCTCTGACCTCCAAATGTGCCCAGATCACATATGGAGCTATGATATATGTGCACTCCCATATTATGCTCAAACATATATAATAATAACAGTGACAAATCACTGTGATTCTTAACCAGACCATATTTCTTACATAACATAAGCAATATCAAAGCTCAGACATAATTTTTTCACATGTAATATTTTTATCTAATTCATTATATAAGTCAGATCTACATTTGGTTAGGAGGGCATATCAGATTTTCTGCATTTTACAACTCAAAAGTGTATGCTCCTAGGTTGTTGAGTGGATTACTTTCACAGTATTCATGAAGAGCTAGATTCAACTTCTACTATAGTCAAAAATAAATAAAAAGAAGAAAATTAAAACAGAGTTCGTTATTATGTTATACTTAAAATGAAAGTACATATTGGAATAAAAGTTTTACAAACATAATAACTTGAAAATTCTTCAGTGTAAATGGGATTTATATTTCAAAATATGTAATACTCAAATATATAATTCATAAGTGCAATCTCTGAACTAAAAGTAAGGCAAATCAAATAATATGTTTGTTCTCATTGAGCATACAAAATCATAGCTAATGTGATTCTAAATTTTTTTATGAAGATTTATCTGATTAGGGGAATAAAGGAGACTGGTCAGGGCAAAGAGTAAGAAGGGAGATGGTATAAAGGAGGGATATCCTCAAAGCATATTATATACCCAAATGTAAAAGTCTGTATGTAAGCTACTACCATGTATAATTAATATATGCTGATAGAAATAAAAAAAATATAGGTTCTAATATAAGAATGATTTATATATATATGTCATCTCTATTATGGTATTATGTGTTTATGTTTTTCAAATAACTATCAAGTAGTTCTTAAATTCATGTGAACTCTTTTATTTATTTGGATTGTTTGGTTTGCTTTATTTCTTTATTTGAGATAGGTTTTAATCCTTCAGCTCAGCTAGCCTCAAATCCAAACCACCCTCCTGCCTCAGTTTCCTGAATACTAAGATTATAAATGTGAGCGACCGTGCCTGGATATCTATTACTCAATAAGATGTTATAAGCAAATATTTGAGAGTGGTTTTACTCTTTTTAACAAGAAATCAGGTAACTGATATCTCTTTCAAGGAAATTCATTATATATTTAATTACACCTTTTAACCAGTGCTAACTGTATGCTGAAATCAGTACCTTAGGAAATGAAGGCTTCCTCAGAATAAAGGAGAGAAAAGCTGTCCTCTTTAGGATAGTAATATATTTATGTATGCTTTATTATACCTCCCATATCCCAAAGAGTTGATCAGAGACTACCTTGTGGTGGGTCCTGGAGAGATGGCTCAGTAGTTAAGAGTGATCCCTGTTCCTCTTGAGGAGTAAAGTTTGGTTTTCAGCACCCACATTGGTCTCCTTTTGGCTTTCATGGGTATCTGCACATAAGTGGCATACATAAAGACAGACAGAAAGATGCACACATACATAGAAAAAAAATAAGTATTAAAAAATTGACTGTAGGGAAAATAAAGAAAAACCTTTAACATTGATAAAAATCAAAATAGATGTCCATAAAGAAGCCCCAAAGGAAAAGAAGGTCTCTACAAATCTAATGCACTAGACTATGAAGATTGTAACAACTAATCTATGACTAGGTACTTATGGGTTTAAATGAAAATTTTCACCCAAAAATTAAGAAAAGGATTTTAGCTATTTCTTCAGAATTCAAAATTTGGTTAGAATGTGGGCATTGGGTTTCCTGAGAGGTTGGGGCACAAACAAGATGGCTTTGTCTATGGTCCCCACTGTTAGATTAGGTTTGAGGGCAGTGATGTGGAAGTAAAGACAGAAGGCTGATATTTCCAGGTGCAGAATTGCTCTTTTAATCAGAATAACCGAGGAAGTGGAGACTGTGTGGTGTGGTAAGCGGGAGGGGAGCTGAGGTTTTGTGGGAAGTGGAAGTGGGGAAGGGCATCTCAGGGTGGGGATGCAGTGGGTAATTTTCTGGCCTTAGATCTGCCTTTGCAGTGTTAGATAGAAACTGTCTGTATGGGCAGCTATTCTTGAGCATGGGTTTCCAGGCAAACCTTTGCTAGACTGAGATTTTTACCTTCTACCCATTGATAGGAAAAGTGGCTTATAATGGCAATGCAGCAAGAAGTACCACTGGGATGTGTCAGCTTCCATGTTGATTAGCCCTGAGAAGGCTGAGCATCTATGGAAAGGAAAGCTTCAACAGAGAATTTCCTCCTGTGGAATGGAGTCTCCAGTAGCAGAAAGGAAAAGCATGATTTCTTCTTGCATATAATTTAAATATAGGAAAGAAACCCCCAAGATGTTGACCAAACATATACCGACTTTCTCAAATGCATAAAATATCTTACTCTGTAAAATTGAGCAAATAGAAAAAATTCCAGGTAAATGGAAATATTTAGTATTTCCTGGAAAAAAAATCTTCCAAGGAAGAGCCAAAGTAATGTCCTCTAGTTGGAAAATAAACAGACTCCAAGATGGAGATGGAAGCTGACTACTATATTCTAGGAATAAAGTAATATAAATCTAGGAAATAAGTATGAAAGGCAACAGTTCAGATTTCTAAAAATTAGATTTAAATGTAAAACTTATTTTAAATTAGAACATGTGATGCAGAATGCAAATTAGAAGTTCTCTTGAGACATTGTGGCACAAACTACAGTCCCAGCTATGCAGGAAGATGTTAATTCCAGGAGTTGTTGATCAGTCAGATAACACAGTTAGATTAAGATCCCATAAGAAGAAAATAGTTGTGGTATACTGTGTATTTAATAAAGTTTGCTTAAAAACCAGAAGACAGAACCAAACCACATATATCCAGGAAGGTCAAGGAGTGGTGACCCATTCCTTTAATCCCAGCACTCTGGAGCAGAGATCCTCTAGCTCTTGAAGCAGGTAATGTTATACTTTCTACTATATTCATAGTCATATTCAAGGAAACTGAAGTGAAGTTCAACTAGCTTCCCTACACCAAGTATGTTTGACAAAGACAAGCACGGCAACCTAAAAGCCCATGTAATTAATTCTGAAAAGAGAAAAGGAAATAGATACCAACCATCATGGAAAGCATTGGAAGAAATTTACCTGTACATAAGACTATTATAATTGTCTTCACTTATTTGTTCAAAGCTAATTACAGGACAAAAAAAATAATCAAGTTTGCCTTAGAATTAACCTCTCCACAATGCCTATAAAGAGTTTTGAATGTGAATGATTACAATATTTTATGCATAGCCTAGTCAATATTAATGTTTGATGGCAGGTTATTTCTTTTCTCCACTTATGAAAGATTAATTGAATATATCACACATACATTTTCTCAATTACATATCAAAGGAAAATTCATCAGACAAGAATAGATTTTAATAAAATAAGAAAGAATAAAGAAAGGATACTTTAAAAATCTTACATTTTCTGAAGGTTGTGTTGATGTCCACAGCCCATGTAACTACTGAAGGCCATGTGGGGGGCGGGGAGGGGGGATGTCCAGGATCTGTGCTGCCACCTGAAGCCACCTAAAGCTCATGACCCATGTTTTAGCCAGAAACCAAGTGGAAGTCCATGGTTATGCTGCTTCTGACTACAAAGGGCAGGATAACTTCTTTTGCAGTGGTATCAATGATTGCAGAACTCATAGTTAAGAATTAGAGACATATAAGGCTTCTGTGATTACCCCTCAACCCCCCCCCCAAAAAAATAGAAACTGTCTAGACAGGAAGTCATTGTTGAGAATTCTTGAAAAGTATGATAGGGAACTTGAAGCTAGACTGATTTGCTAGTGAGTTCCTGGAATCTGCTTGTTCCTGTTGTCCCCCGCTCCCCTGTTTGCCCACATTACTGAGATTACAGGCACTCAAAGCCATGTCTGTCCTTTACATGCTGTGAATTCAAGCCCAGGTTCTTCATGCCTGCACTGCAAGCCTTCTTGCCTACTGACCTGTCTCCATAGCTAACCCTTTTTGTTCCTGATCTTGGCAGAAAAATAAAAGTTAAACACTTAAAATTTGAGAATAACTATGGTTTGGATCAAAATTCCCAAGTAACTTCTGCATTCTGCATTAGTGTCTGACTGTGCCTGTAACAAATAGCCATGAACTAAAACATAAAAGAGCATAACTATATTGTCTAATAGTTTTGATGGTCAGAAATCTGAAGTAGGTTCCATTGGATTAAAAATGAACATGATGGCAGGGCTTTAAGAAAAAGGAAGGGTCCCCTAAAGTTCCATTGTTTCCAGCTATTTTCTACTAAAATTCTCTACTTCTGGACAATTAGTAATAACCCTTTTGATTTAAGCTACCACCAGTAAGCTTAACATTAAAAAAAAAAAAAAAAAAAAACAAACAGCTAAAGTACTAGGATATAAAAAAAATCCGTTGAAGCTAGGGGTTGGGAAAAAAAATCAGTTGAAGCTAATGTCAGTTTCCTAGATGGTACATTTTTTCAAAGATTAGAGTTATAATTATTATTCATCCTTCAGTTCCCAGGATCAAATAGTGTCTTTCATAAGGTAAGCATTTAAAACATGTGTATGAACTGAAATTCAGGTTCAGAAGTGGTTATATGGTTCTTTTGCATTCCTTCCTTTTTTCCACTCTTACCCTATATGATCACAACCATCTTATAACACAAACGCATTGGATGGAACTTCCAGAATCCCAGCAGGCTTAATGATCTGAACACTATTCAAAAGTCCAAAGTTTCTTTTGTGCTTCAAGGCATATTCTACAATGTCACTTCTTTAAAAAAAAAAAAAGTAAGGAAGCGAATTAAGTATTCCCAATATGAAAGAAAATGGGCAAATATTTACATTTTATAAGAGAAAAACAGAAGTTAGCAAAGAAAGACTTGACTAAAGAAAGACCAGGAACTAACAGTTGGTGCATGTCCAGCGCTGGGGATGTATGGTGGCATCATCTCAACTCCACTGAGTTTGGGTAGATCCACCCCTCTAGCCTCTTTTGTCTACAGGGTACATGATCTATCTCTCTCTTGAACCAGCTACTTGAAGCTTTTTCAGCATGTGTACCATATTCCTGGATACATAATATCTTGGTGTAAACATGGCTAAAATGGCTTTACTTTCAAAGTTTCACATGTTGGCCTCTCAGTATCTCTTTGCAGAAGATTTGAACTTGCTGTGTATTCTAGGCTTCATTGACTTCTCTGGAAATGTGATGCAAACCTAATTTAACATACCTGAAAAAAAACCAACACCCACATGGTGTTGCTGTTTTTTTCCTTCCTACTCAGAATGTGGCTGGGGCACCTTGGGACAGGGCTACAGGTTGTGACTTAGTGCCCGTTTAGCAAGGCATAAGGAAATGTTTCCCTAAGCAGTTATGTGGCAGTATATTCCCATGGGATCACTGTTTTTTAAAATGAAAATCTTTTGAATGAGTTTTAATTTTTTTCACCATGGACATAAGGTGGGTGAGCTCTTGCTCAAAGAACACCAAGCCTGTTGGCACACTGTAAAGTCCAGGGTTTCTATCTTTAACTATTACCCACTGTCTGAATCTGCTTTGTCCACTGTCTGCAACTTTACTCACAATCAAGTTATTTCTCTCAATTTTAAAAACTATTTTTACACAACTATCTGCACTACATTTTCACCATCTGACTTTCCACTGAACATCTGGCTAAAAGCAGTGACTAACACCCATTTCACAGCCTGGATACTATGCTCTCTTGAAATTTCTTTGCTAAATAAATTCACTTACTTTTGAATTGATTCTCATTAAAAATTTTAGAGCACAGTCATATGTAGACACATTCTCTTCCAGAATGCAGCAGAAATACCTCTAGTTCAACTCCTCCCATCAGTAAGCATTTAGTGTTTGAATTCCTTTCTTCTGAACACCAGGGCATTCTACTAAGAGAAGAGCATGATACTTAGAACATCTCTTGTTTGCATCTCCAAACTCTTTCACATCCTTCCCACAAATCAGTACTGAACGCCAAGAAATCACATGTCTGTTTTATTAGGGCAAGATCTCTATTTATGGCACCAATTTTCTGCATTAGTTACTCTTTTTTGTTGCTATGACAAATTAATTCTTAGAAGCAACTTAGTAGAAAATGACTTCCTTTGGATCAGGTTCATGAGATTTTAGTTCATCTTGCCAAGGGAAGACATAATGTATAACACGTTTTCTTTTGGGTCACATCCCAGCTCCCAAATAGTTATGAATGCTCGGCCTTATTATGTTTATCTCGCTAGCTCTTATAACTTAATTTAACTTGTTTCTCTTCATCTACATTTTTGCCTTGGGCTTTTTAACTTTCTTTCATTCTGTGTTTCTGTTTTCTCATGTCTGGCTGACTGGTGGCTGCCTGTCTGCTTGGCCTTTGGCATCTCCCTCTCTTTCTTCCTCGTACTCTCTTGAATCTAGATTTCCCCTCCTGTTCATCCTCTCTGCCTTTCAGCCCCACCTACCCCTCTACTGCCTAGTTATTAGCTGTTCAGCTTTTTATTTGACTAATCAGGTGCCTTACGTAGGCAAGATGAAACAAATACAACACATCTTTACATAGTTAAAGATTCTATTCCACAACTGTAGTGGAGCATGTAGCCAGGGCTCCTCCAATCTTGGAATATATACCATAAAAATATTGTGGAGCCAGAAGCAGGGTTGGGTTTAACTCTCAAGGGCCTGCCCCTAAGTAACTGTCTTCTCTCATGCAGAACCCACAACCTCCCTAAGAACTGCTGGAATTTTACCACCAGAAGTTAAATAAATAAACCCATGGGAAACACATCGACTCAAAAATGATAACTTTAGTTGAGATAGTATGTGAGGATAAATGCTATGCCTGATTTTAATGGTTAACCTTTAAGATAATTTTTCTTACACTACAATTAATAAACAGCTACTTTTAATCTCATCTCAATATCATTTCCACATAGCTGGAGAGGTTGTAATCAAAAAGTCTGATCTCTTAATAGGAAATAGCTAGATGTATAACTATGATAAAAGGACATCATATTAATTAGAGTTATTACTAACCATATAGTATTGATAATTTGTATAACTGTTATTCAATATCAAGATTTGGTTGTTTATCTTTTTAAGAAGACAGGACAGTGTGCTACAGACTAAATCACAATAAAATACTTGCCATGCGATTAACAAACTGTGATACATCTACACACTGGAGTACTATACTCAGCAGTAAGAAAAATGATATCCTAGAATTTGCAGGCAAATGGATAGATTTGGAGAATATCCTCCTGAGTGAGGTATCACAAATACAGAAAGATAAGCAGGGGATGTACTCACTCATTAGTGGACTTTAAATAAAAAGCATAAAGCAAAGCATGTCTAAGCTGCAAACCACAACCACTGAACAGCTTGGGATCTGAAACACCTTGGACAGGCACCTTGGAGCCCATTCCTTCCAGAGGAACACCTGACCCAGTCTAGATGTTGGAATGAGGAAAGCAGATCTGCTGGCAGTGGATGCTGAACTAAGCCACATTGGGACCTTAGGACCTCCTGCCCTTGCTGGGGAGGAGATAAAGTGATGTGGAGAAGAGAGAGTGACTGGGGGTGGTGGAGGAGGAAGGGTTAGGGTTAGGGTTAGGGTTAGCTCCCTGCCTGGCTTGTGTTGTGCTGCCAATAAACCTTGCTGTTGAATTCTAGAAAAAAAAAAAGAAAGAAAGAAAGAAATACTTGCCATTCTTCACTAATTTTAAATACATGTATCAATGTAAAACTAATAAAATGAACCAATTAGTAAAAAATTACCTTTGCTAATGTTGACTGATTCCTGCTATGGAAAAAAAAAATAAAAGCATTGTGGTATTGTTATTTGCAGTTAACACTTCTTTTATCTTCTGAAGTTATTATTAAAGAAACAATCTATGGTATAAGAAAATGTAGGCACATTGAGAATATTTTGTATTATAATGTAAAGTAATTCTGAATATTTGAATTAATTTATCTTGTAGAAAGTATTGTACTTATATTTTAAAGATGGTTTATGTCTATTATTTTTAAAACATAGAATGAAATTTCTTAAAATTATTGATTAAAAACATTTACATAGCTATCATTGAAAAACCATTTTGACTTTTTAAAAAAAGTATTACACAGTATAGTAACAGCTGAAGCATAAAATGTATTCTTTATCATCAAGTATTCTACCATTACAGCCTAATTACAAAATGTTATGGTCTTAATAGATGGATAAATGATTGCTTTAAAAAAATCTGGATTGAAGTTATACAAATACATCATAAATGCATACAGGCAATATACTGGTGATGATTAAAAACTCAGTAATGACAGTCAAAGATTATTTTACCATTCTGTTTCTATATTTTGCCATTTAAATGTTTGACATTAAAAACGGGAATTTGAACAGATCCACCCTCACTTCAAACTTTCGATTTTTTTTGTTGTTGTTGTTTTGGTTTAATTTTTTTTCTTAAAATAGAAATAAAATTATTTTTAAGAGCAGCAGAAAATAGAATAAATTTGATTTAAATTCTTCTCTTTTTAAAAAGATTATTCTTTTGAACAAACATGCCTCTCTCTAGTTTGAATTTGTAAAACTTAACACATTCTGAATTTTCAGGTTTTGATATTTTTATTTGAATTTTTTGTAACATTAAAATACACTGGAAGATTTAGATGTTATATTCTTCACTTAACGTTTTGATACATGTTGGTGACCAGATTGTGGAGTGTTGTTTAGCTATAGCACACAGAGCATCTCAAGGATTTTCCTGTTCAGGTACAGTAAAACATATCTGGTCTTCATTTGTGGTTCAATGCTCAAAACAGCTAAAGCCCTTGCAATTTCCCTATTGACAGCTATCTTTTGTTTTGATAAGGGGCCCCTGACTGTGATCACAGTTGTATATATGCCAGAGCAATATCTGTGGCTGGATACTTGTAGCTTTCCATCTTACTTTTCCCCTTAAATTCTGGCAAAGCACTAAGTTCAACTGCAAATGACCAGTGATGTAGTCAGCTTAGAAACAAGCACCTCCAGGAACCAGAGACTTACTTTGCATAAGAGTGAAATGGTAGCATGATCTGCCTCTCCCACTGGGAATGGCTTCAGCTATTGCCTGCTTGGTTGTTCCTAAGTTCCATCTTTTTTTTATATATGCCATCATACACATGGTGCTTCCTTGAGATCTGTGAGTTACACAAATAGATTATCTAACTATTAATATCATTTTGGGGAACTGGACTTTAATCTATACTGCAGAAGAACCCATGAAGAAATACCAGGAGAAATAAGTAAACTTTTTATCTTCTTAACAATCCAAAAGCTATGATAGGGAAGAAAAATATCATCAAGAAAGAAAGTCACACAAACACCAAACAAAGCTTACTTACTTCTCAGTTTAATATTAGAAGAATGGTACCAAGTCCTGTGGATCCTTATAGACAGAAATTTCAATTCCAGGGACTCCTCAGATGGCAGGATTGGCAGAAAGCTTACTGGTAGTTCAGAGTACACAGAAATTTAGAATTTAAGAGAAGCTGTGGAAACTCAAAACAGGAATGCTAACATTATCATTAAGTCTATCACCAATCAAGGTTTTTATTCTTGCATAGCCATTGTTGCTGAAGGTTTGTTCTAGGGGCACCAGGGCAAGAAAAGGTGTGGGTGTGAAGGAAATGCATTACTTTTCATGAAAATCCAGTACTTTTATTGTCTTCTCTGACATTACAAAAAAAAAAAAAATATGCACTTAGCTATTGAGGAGGTTTGAAAGAAAATGGTCACCAAAAGGGAGTGATGCTATTAAAAAGTATGGTTTTGTTAGAGTACATGTGGTCTTGTTGGAGGAGGAGTGTCACTGTGGGAATGGGCTTTGAGGTTTTCTACATTTAAGCTACTCCCAGTGAGACAGTCCACTTCCTGTTGCCTGCAAATTGAGATGCAGAACTCTTAGCTTCTCTGCAGCACCATGTCTGCCTTCACGCCTCTGAATCCCACCATGACGGTAATGGATTGAATCTCTGAACTGTATACAAGCCACCTCAATTAAGTATTTTCTTTATAAGAGTTGTAATCATGGTATCTCTTCACAGCCACAGGAACCCTAACTAAGGCAGTTGTTAAATGTGAAATCCAGTGCTTGGTTTAAAAAATAAAATGCTTGACATCTCAGGTAATGAAGGTAGTCAAGGTGCTTTGCCTTAAGCAGTTTTACAGTAAAATATCTCTACAAATACAGAATAAGATAAACTAGACACAATTGTATGAAAAGATTTTAATGTTTTCCAATTTCTTATCTGAGGTTTTATTCTGAGATGGGATGCTGTGGGAGGAGGAGGCATATGACAAACTGAAAGAATGAACTATCTTCCAGGATTAAATGGAATGTTCACGATCAGACCTGAGTCCCTATAGCTGCATGGACAAGCTCATAGTAGTCAGCAGAGAAGCCCTGCACACCCCAATTTTCTATCTCTATATCAGTTGGAGTCCTAGTCCCCAAACAGAAAGAATGACAATGTTTGCCCTGGGCTGGGAAAAGCAAAATTGAGCAATAGTCTAAATTGCTTTTGTTATCTGATTGATCAAATCTCAATGTGTGGTGTAAAGTAGCCAAGGGACAAGTGAGATAAAGTGAATCCCAGGATTAAAGTCAGCAGCAAGTAAGAATGAAACTAGAAGACATCACCCAGCATCTTTTGTTGTGAGTTACTAAAAGCTCCACTGATCTGCTGTGTAATCTCATAAGACTATGAGACAGAGATTATTCTCCTTGCCATTTCAGAGATGTGTTCACTGTGGCAAGAACAAAATAAGACATGCATGTCATGCATCTTCTAGGAGGTGGAGCTGGTCTTTGAACTCAGGATTTGTGATCTGAGAGTCTAAGCTCTTCCACATCACACAACAGACTGTCTCTTCATTACGAAGAAATCAGGTTGAACAAGTGAGTGAAACTTTGTGCCTCACTTCTCACGGCCAATAAGTGTTTTCTGGGCACAAAAATTTGGGGAAGTTCTGTGTGCATCTCTTTTGTTCAAGCTTAAGGTAAGAGAGTGGACTTTTGTTACCTATGATGAAACCTGAAATACATGTTCATAATGTTGACTTAGAGTCTAGAGGCTGGATATGCTTAAAGATAAAATAATCAGGAAAATTGTCATGAGAAAAAAATCAAAATATTGCCTTGCATAAAACATATAAGTATTCTATAGAATAGTTCTAAGATGTGTTACATTTGTTTATACTGTGGAACACTTGTTCTAATGATGCCAAGATGTGTTGTGTTCTTTTACATTGCATTTGTTTAACTTTGGGAAGCTGTGTTACTTTGCCTATTTAAAACACCAGATAGGTCTAACAAAGACCTGAATGACCAATAGCTAGGCAGGGCTGGCAGGCAGAGAGAATAAATGGAAAAAGAGAAATGAAGAGGATCAAGTAGCAAGAGATCAAGGAGTGAGAAAAGAAGGGACCAGCAACACAGCCACACAGCCACACAGTCAGACACAGAATAAGAAGGAAAGAAAGATATACAGAAATAGGCATAGGTAAAAGCACAGAGGCAAACTGGATAATTTAATTTAAGGAAAGCTGGCTAAAAATAAGCCAAGCTAAGACCAGACATTTATAAGTAATAATAAGACTCCTTGTGTGATTTATTTAGGATCTCCAAAAGAGTAAAGAGAAAAAACCCACAACATTTTGGCATACCAATGTGGATCTTGTGGGGTCTGAGTTTTTATGTAGAACCTAAAAAAGCTGAGAAAAAAAAAGATAAAGAAAAAGTACATAGCTTTTTTAAGAGGTGATGCTGTTCAGCCAGCATACTAGTCAAAGCCAAATAGAAAAGGCAAACTATGTAATAAATGCTTGTGATAGTACAGGAACTCAGGTACCAGTAAAAAAGTTGAATGAACTTCTCAGTCTCAAACCTCCTACGAGGATACAAGCTTTAGGCTTGGCTCTCATGAACCTAGAAGTGTGCAGAGCCAACCAACAGAGCAGAACAGAGGATGACTCAACTGTAGCTTAGCAGGTTAAAGTTTGCTCACAAGGTCAAAAAAGTAAAAGAGATCAGGATTGGGGGAAATAAAAATCTAAACAGGTTCCATGAGTTTTACAATAGGTGTAGGCTTAAGAAAGAAAGAATGAAAGAAAGAATATAGGTATAGATAGTCACAGAAATAAATAGTTTAAAAATAATAGTAAAGTATTTAAAGAGAGACCAAAAGTAATATTTTAAAAAGTCATGTAAGATGAAAAACACACAGGACATCTAGATCCTCTATAGTAGTGTGTCAATTTTGAATTTTTTGAATGTTGATGAGCAAAAGACAGCTGGTGGGAGACATGGGATTGTGAACAGTACTACAAAAGTTGAACCAACATAGATTCTTTTGGACTATCTCTATAGTCTGAAGTTTCTGGCCTGGCTTAGCCCTGGGGTCTGAAACTGCAGTCCTACAGCCTTTTATTCTCAAATAATATCACAAAGGGTGATATTAATTACAAATTGTTTGTCCTGTATCTCAGGCTCATTACAAACTAGCTCTTATAACTCAATCCATTTCTATCAATCTATTGTATTGCCACATGGCTTGGTGGCTTTATCTGTGCTCCATTATATCTTTCACTCTGGGTGGCTGCCTGCTCTCAATTTTAAAAAAGAAGGAAAAAAAGTTATTTGTCAAATGAAAATCAAAAATGCTCTGGAGAACAGGTTTTACTTCTGTTTCCACAGTAAATGAGAGGCTGTGAATTTTTTCCTAGGTTAATGTGGATTAGGTTTGATCAAGGAAAATCTTCTAAAACTTGACAGGTGATATCTATTAACAAAGGTTAAAGCCAGTCTTTCCAGAACTTGGCCATTATCTCAGTTTTTCTCCAGGATCCCTAAAGATGCTTTGCCCACAACAAACAACAAACAAGAAGCAATCTGGAGAATACAATGTCCACATTCCTAATAAATTATGTGAGGGCTATTTAGTTATTTGGTGGGTTATGGATATTATAATTTAGAGGAGTATAGTATATCGATACAATTTTTTTTTATTTTTGTTACACTGTGCATATGTTTCTACTCTTGTTTGAGATATTGTACCTATGCAGTTCATCTAAAAATTTAAGATAAAATTCTAGTTTTGAAAGCTATTATTATAAACCATTTAAAATAATCAAGAAACATAAGTTAATAGTTAGTCATTTATAACAATCAAATTTATAGATATGTTAGATATGTTTTTGAGATCATATAGAAATATTTTTAGATAGATAAATGGTTTTCAAACACTTCAAAGACCTGTAGATTATGCCATTTAAAAATGTTTTATTAACATAGGTTTTTTTTAATGACTATGAAATACATCTGGTCCTGGATGCACCAATTTACTTCAAGAAAACGATGAGCATCAAAGAAATTCTACATGGAGTTTCCTTTCAATGTGACAATGCTAGCCATTTGGATAAGAAACTGCTGTGCTTTGACTGCTTGATTGTATGCTGTATAAACTGGACATACAGGACCCACAGGAAAATGACTGCTGACTTTTGGCAAAACAAGGCAGGACAGTCCTTGAGATTTCTGCTTCACAGAAAAATCTGTCAAATGATCTGCAAGACACAAAGAAAAGTGACTGATAAACTTTGCCAATACAAGGAGGGACAGTCTTTCAAATTTCTTGCTTCACTGAAAAGTAGGCCAGATACTCCAGAGACATAGGGTAAAGATGGATGCCCCAATATTGAAGAGAAACTTTGTGTGACCAGACAGCCAGACATCTTTGTTGTAAGGTAATATTAATTCCTTCTGGGGTCTTTGATGGAATTAAAGACTAAATAATTAGAGTTATAGTTTTCCTTAGTTATGATAGAAAATAAATTAGATATAAAACTTTGGATTCATTAAGATAAGATAGATAGTGAAATGTTTTCTCAAAATTTGCTAAATACAAATGGATTTATAAATGTGATTCTTGATAATTGCTTTTGTTGTGTATAGTTTTACTATATTAAAGTTAAAACCTCTGTATTTAAGCATAAAGGGGGAAATGTTGTAAAATGTTATTTTAAGATGTGTTACATTTGTTTATATGGTGAAACATTTGTCTTAATGATGCAAAGATATGTTGCATTCTTTTATGTTGCATTTGCATAGTTCTTTGAAGCTGTGTTACCTTCCCTGTCTAAAACAACTGACAGTCTAATAAAGAGCTGAATGGCCAATAGTGAGGCAGGAGAAAGGGTAGGTGGGGCTGGCAGGCAGAGAGAATAAACAGAGAAATCTGGGAGGAAAAAGGAAGGAGCAAGAGAATAATGAGAGGAGGATGTGAGGGTCAGTCACCCAGCCACTCAGCCACCCAGCCACCCAGTCACCCAGCCACCCAGTCACCCAGCCACCCAGCCACTCAGCCACCCAGCCACCCAGCCACCCAGTCACCCAGCCACACAGTCACGCAGCCACACAGCTAATCAGCCACTCAGCCACACAGTCACCCAGCTACCCAGCCAAACAGCCACCTAGCCACCAAGCCACACAACTACTCAGTCACCTAGCCACCAAGCCACCCAGCCACCTAGCCACACAGCCACCTAGCCACACAGCCACCCAGCCTCACAGCCAATCAGCAAACCAGCCACCCAGCCACCTAGCCACCTAACCACCTAGCTGCCCAGCCACCCAGCCACCCAGCCACCTAACCACCTAGCCACCCAGTCACCTAGCCACATAGCCACACAGGAACATAGCCACTCAGCTACTCAGCCACCCAGCCACCCAACCACCTAGCCACACAGCCACACAGCCACTCAGCCACACAACTACACAGCCACACAGCCAACCATGGAATAAGAGTAAAAGTAATATCTATATCTATATATGTAAGAAAAATAATCCCAGAGGGAAAAGGTAGATGAAATGAGATAATTTAAAGAAAGCCAGCAAGAAACAAGCCAAACTAAGGCCTTCGTGTATGATTCATTTGGAAGCCGGGTGGAGGGGGCCCCCCTTAAGAACAAAACCAAACAACAATATGAATATACTAAACATGGATATACAGATAAATGGGAAAATTACCCTAAGAGGGCTTTCTAGAAAATATTAACATTTTAATAAGTGTGATAGTTAATCTTGGTTGCTTAGGTGACATATCTGGAGAAGGGAACATCAGGTAAAGAATGACTTCTCTCAGTAACCTGTGAGTACGTCTGAGGGATATTTTCTTGGCTACTCACTGATGTAGGGCTTCACCCCACTGTTGTAGGGGTCCACCCCACTGCAGGAGTGTCATTCTTGGGTAGCTGATCATGGGCTATCTAGCTGAGCAAACCAGTAGGTAGTATTCCTCTCTGATTAATACTTTTGTCCCATCTCCCAATTTCTGTCTTGAGCTCTAACCCTGAAATCTCTCAGTGCCAGAGGGTAACCCGAATGTTGAACTAAAGTCCCCAGGATGTTTTTGCTCATGGTACTTATATCAGGAACAGAAATAGCACAAGAGGCAGCTATGTTGTGCCCTTTATATTTAAAGATATAAATACTTGGAGTAATGGAAGATGAGCTGATCTGAAGTGTCAAATTTCACAAATAAGATTGTGATAAGCTGAAACAAAACAAGTTACCCAGTTAAAATGTGCACAGAGCACAACTTGGGGGCATTGCAAGAGAAATAAAATGACTCATCTGAGAGTCAGATGACATTCTAGGTCTAGTCATTGTGCTGTTCCATAATCAAAACTAGAAAAGAAACAAATCTTTATTATTGTATAATCTAAAACCACCTTGAATAGGGTCATACACAAAGAAAAGAATATGGAAGGCTCTGTGGGCCTGGCTGAGTCCCCAGTAATTACTTATTTGCTTTTTTTTTTTTCTAAATACACTAATCTGTGCACATTCTTACACAATATATTCTCTGTCTAGTAATTACATTATCTTAAATCATAGAATATATTTTCTTACTATTGCTATTGATAAAAACCTATTTATTCACATATACCAAAGACTTGGGCACAAAAATTTAAGCAGAGATCATATGAGAATTTTCAGTGATCTTTAAAAAAAAGTGAAGTTTTACTGAATGTAAAATTATGGCTTGTGAAATGGCTCAGGGGTTAAAGCTCTTTTGTATAAGTTTGACTGCATAAATTCAATCTGTGTGACCCACGAAAAGAACTGATTCCTGAGTGTTGCCCCCCAGATACTTGACCTCCAGATACCTAACACTATGCGCGCGCGCGTGCACACACACACACACACACACACACACAAATATACACTAAAAAGTTTTTAAAAATAAAATTATATGTTTTGTTTATCATGAAAAATAATTGGACATGAATGGCAGACATCTGTTTGTTAAATGTAAGTGTAGTGGGATTATGTTATGTTTCCTGTCGTTTTAAATAATTGTCCCACTTATGTGTTTAATAAAAGCTGATTGGCCAAAAGGCAGACAGGTAGCCAGGCTACCCGGCTAAGAAAATTCTGAGTACAGGAAGAACAGAGATGGACACCCGGCAGAGCCACCACACATATGCCACAGAGATGCAACGGTGACATGATGATGAGACAGCAGTAGGCACAGAGGAAAGAAGCTGAGATGCTGCTCTGAGAAAAGGTATCAAGCCGCATGGCTGAACATGGGTTAGTTTAAGAGCAAGAGATAGATACCAAAGTGCCTGGGCCCTAAGTCGATCAGTGTAAAATTAACACAAGTGTCTGTAATTCTGTGGGACTGCATGTGTTTCTGTGGGACTGTGGGTCCGAACCTTGAGGCTAGGCAGGCTAGTCTAGGCCAGAAACCTATTACTACATGTAAGCAAAATGAATTAGTTAATACACTATATCAAAAAGCACTAAACTAATGTTTTGGAACCAGTGGGGCATATTCAAATGAGATGTTCAATTGCTACAGTGAAAACAATTTTATTGTTATAAGTTTTATAAGCAGTATTTTATAGCATAAAGAGCTTTTGTCTTAATATTTAAGAAGTATTATTTATATTTATTGTGTGCGTTTTAGATGTCTGTTTTTGTACATATTTTGTGATATAGTATACATGTATGGTTTTAAATGAATAAATAGAGATTTACTGTGCCATGGAAGAGACCAACTGTGACTTACTTCATTTCAACTCAGGGACACTGACCCCTTAGCCAGACTGCCTCGTAAATCATGCTGATAGTATTTATGAGGGAAGACAGTGGAGAAAGCCTACTTCATAAAGCCTTTTAGCAGGATAGACATGGTCAGTCTGAATTGCTTACTGTAAATCAACCTTCAATTTTTAGATTTATGAGTATGGCTTGCTGAAGAATAGACTATGATAACACAAATATATTCTCTCTGTGTAACTGAGTGTGAAAATGGTACATCACAAAGTAAAATGCTTTCTGAAGTAGTTTCCATAGCCAGTGTTCAGAATTCACTTGGTATCTCAGCCCAAATTGCTCTGTGAGAAAAGAAATGTTTTTGAATGCTTTGATTAAAGCATGCAGACATTACAGAATGCAATGTGTGGTATCTGTATTGTTTTTTGCTTATATCCTTAAGCATTAGGACAAATTTGTACTATATTTGAAAGTGTCTATGGTTAACCTGAAATGGATATACTGTGAAATTCAAACCTCTGGATGAACTGCCAGATTTTTTTGTGTTGCTGGTAAACTGTTTTATAGGAACTACAGAACCGGTGCAGTGGACACCATAAAGAAAATCTTAGATAGTTGGCAAGTATTTAAAAGAAAAAAACTAAGAATTTATTTTTACAGAAAAATAATTATATACAAATAGAACATAAAGGGACTTCTGTCATGTGAATATATCTTTGCAAGTGATGGAAAATGTTCAAACTGATATAACCTAATGAGAAACTTTGAAGTTCATATATGATAATTAATGTCATATATAATATGATCAAGGAGAAAAGTGTGAAAGCATATAAGAAATAGAGTATAAGGAACAAACCAGAAGTGTCAAGGAGGAAGGCACTTATACTGCAACTCTGGATGGAATGGTCAAGGAAGGACTTGGGTAGATGATGGCATAAAAACTAGTGGCTTGTTTCAACCCTAACAAAAAAGGAAATAAAGTCAAAAGTTGCTTTTTTATTTTTTTAGACAAAGTCTCTTGTAGACCATGTTGTTCTTGAATTCAATATGCAGCTAAGTATAACCTTGAGCTTCTGGGCTCCCTGCTTCCACCTCCACTTCATACTAGGACAATAGGCATTTCCATGCCCAGTTTTTATGCAGTACTGGTGATAAAAACAGAGTATTATGTGTGCTAAGCAAACACTTTTCCAATTGAACTACATCCCTAGCTCAAGCCAAGAGGGTTGGGAAAATTGATTCTCTTGTTGGATGGTAACAACCATAACAAACAATAACCTTGTCCAAGCTCCCCATAATCTTATTCGGAACACATTTCTGCAAGAACAAGTGCCTAGGATGTCTACATTTTATCTGTAACCCAGTATCACCTATGTTATTAATGTAGAACTAGTGTTCCAAGATACTGATTCAATCATCCTCATCTCAGTTTCAAAAATGGTGTGTTCTTAAACACATTTTTTAAATCCACTCAGTTATTCTGGCATACACATTCTCACTGTAGTGCTTTTATGTCCATATCTTATTATTTTTAGACGAAGCTCTTTAATTTCTATTGAGACAGCCCGACTGATAAGTCTTGAAGGGGTTAAAGGAACAAATTTAACAATATCTGTGAATGAAATGAGGATATGACCATTCCAAGGTATGGTTAGGTAAAGGATTTTATTGTAGATATGAGGAAGAGTACAGTCAGAAGCATGGAAAAATCTTGATAAGGGAGAGAAACCAGTAGACTGAACATGGGCACCAGACTCAGCTATGCCATGGGGGAGTGAAATAGCAAAGGAAGAGAGAGAGAGGAGAGAGGTCAAGAGAACCAAGAGAAGAGACCCAAGAGCAGAGCCAAGAGAACCAAGAAAAGGAGCCACCAAAATGGGTGGTTTTAAAGTGGAACCAGAAGCTGGGCTAATGGAACAAAGTTCTTGTGCTGGAGAGGTTAGAACATGGTTCAGGAGTGAGAAGAGCAGAGAGAAGCCACAGGTCCTGAGTGAGCCTGGGGCCAGCATGCACTTTGGTGTCCTAATAGTCATCACAGTTAGCTATTTGTCCTGAGCCTCTATTGGGCTTGGCAACCTGGGTGTAGAAGACAGCATTTCAGATAAACAAACAGCTTACGTAGAGAAGACATGGCCAGAGCACACTTTCCTGTTCATTGAAAGTCAAGCTAGCAGGAACCCAGCTAGTAAAAATGGACACCAGGAGCTTCATAAATAAAATAATACCGCTAAGTTAATCAATGTTAAGAAAGACAAAAAAAAATCAAACACAGATGCATAATCAAAATAGTATTTGTTTAGAAGACAGTATGGATTAAAGCAGAAGTTAGTGGAGTAGCAACAGAAAATACATGGGTCTTAAATTTAAGTTTCCTCCTAACTTTTGTCATGAAATATAACATGCAGAGATAAGTTTGTTAAGAAGCCAGTAGTGTTGTTGAGAAATTGTCTGTTCCTTTATTTTAGCACATTGCTTTGTGAATTCCAAAGTTACTTTATTAAATATGGACAAATTTAGAAGTATTGTATTATATCAAAACATTTGTTTTCAGGAGCTGTCTTCATCTCTAGTAATAACATAAGCATGATTTCTTCAAAAAAAATTTAAAAAAGAAAAAAATTAGGTTGTTTTGTTGTTTTTAATCAAATAAATCAAAATTACCAGCCATGGAGTTCATTTTGTGTTCTCCTGAGCATAGGACCTCTCCTGGAGTTTGATTGATATATCAGAAAAAGTCCATTGAAGAAAACCGTTTTTCCTTCTCCAAGCAGCTAGCAATTGCTTATAGTTTCATGGGGTGAGGCTTTGGGTCCACTTCCCCTATTTGAATCTGTGTAGGTCTTGTGCATGCTATTATAGTTTCTGAGAATTCGTACGTACATCAGCCCTGCTGTTTCTGGAAAATGTTTCCTTGGAGTCATCTATCACCACTGTCTCTTGTAATCTTTCTTCATCCTCTTCTTGATATATCCCTGATTCTTGATGGAAGGAGTGTGATAAACATAGCCAGTTAAGGGTTGAGATACACAAACTCTCTCCTTCTCTCTGCTGAGCTGTGGGTCTCTGTGTTAATTATAATCTTCTTTGAAGCCTCTTTGATGAGAGTTAAGTGATTCATTGATCTATGGATATAATATGTTATTAGAAGTCAATTTATTGCTATGTTCCTTTAGTAGAATAAAATAGTGGGTTTTCCATTAGGGCACGTCACTTATCTAGTCCACGGTTATTGGTCTCTTTAACAGTGTCATAGAGTAAGCCTCAATTCAGTTAGAAAAACAAAGCAACAAAACAAAACAAAACTGGTTACTTTCTCTCATGACATTTGTGCTACTGTTGCATCAGTGGGTATGTATTATAGCCAGATCATTATTGTAGCTTGCAGGATTTATACCTGTATGAGAATGATGATTACTTTTCTCCTCCAGTAGTGTGTATAGAACCTTCCTGCATGATGAACACCAACTGAAGCTTCTCATTGGGCACCAGCTTGAGCAATCCATGTTTGATAACATAAATATGTACTGTCTTCAGAAAAGGAATCTTAATATCAGGTTGTGGAGAGTAACCAATAGCAGCACTCTCATGTTTTGGGAGTGTGAAGCTCCTCTTTGGCCAATTATTTTAAAATGAATGAGCCATTCCTGATAGTGGGTTTTATTTGGTAGCACACAATGTCTAGTTTGAGCATTATTATATGGTAACTCCAGTGAAATTTATTTTATGCATATATTTTAGAAAGTGTCTTCAGCAATAAGTATCTGACTGACTTTTGAAAGGGGCATTGTTTAGTGTTAATTATCCACAATCTCTCTTTTGCTATGTGTAGTAGGATTGTATTCTGTTCCATTGTAAACAATTGTCCTGCCTACTAGTTTAATAAAAAATTGATTGGCTGAAGGCAGACAGGAAATGTGGGTGGGGTTACCAGACTAAGAAATCTCTGGGAACATCTCAGAGCAGAGCAGAGGTGCCACAGAAATGCAGCAGACACAGAGGAAAGTAGCTGAAATGCTGTTCTGAGAAAAGGTATCAAGCTGCATGGCTGAACAAGACAAAAAGATAGGTTAGTTTAAGAGTAAAGCATTAGCAAGTCATATGCCTGGGCTCTATGCTGATCAGTGTAAAATTTGTATAAGCCTGTGTGTGATTTTTGAGGCTAAGCAGGGCTGAGAGTGGGTCCCAACCTCTGGGCTAGACCAGAATGTCTGGCCCAGAACCCTTCTACAACAATGCATATTCCCATTCCCTCCACTGTTTTTTTTTTTTTTTCTGCAATTTTCCTTTCATAATGTTATATTTTATTCCAGTTTAACACAAAGCTTTTGATAAGACACTCATTTGTAAGTCTTCAAATAAATGGATGAATTCACTTTTTAATTGAGCTACTCAGTACTGAATCTTAAAACATACACGCGCACACACACATGGGACGCAGGGTGTGTGGGGGGGAGAGGTGACACAAAAATAATTTCATATCCTCATATAATACAGAATAACAATTCTCCTATGTCTTGAAAGACTAGTGGTATTAGAATTGGGACAACTTTATGTGTATTTGATGCATCAAGAAGTATGATGTGTGTGTGTGTGTGTGTGTGTGTGTGTTTGTGTGTGTGTATAGTAAGCGAAAGGGAAAACTAACTGTTAAATGTAAGATTCTAGGAAAGAACCAAATTCTGTTTATATGGAAGGACCCTGAAGAATGACTGGCTTTACTTATGTAAAGGATAGCAGGTGAATTAAGAAATCTGTGTATCTGTACCAAATAGAGCAAAAGTAAATAATACTAAGAACTCAATTTTTAAAAAGGACTTTATGACATAAGTAAACCACTTAGATTTAAACAACTTACTAGATAGCATCATTTTGTGCAGTAAAATATACGAATCTTCATTGCCTGTGTTCATTCTGACTTAGAATTGTACCTGAAAACCATAGGCAAACATCATCATAGAGATTAGTCAGGAAAAAGAATGCTGCCTGAGACAGCTGATTTTTGAGTTATTTTTAAGGTTAGAATATTGAGAAAAATTACAGCATGTCTGATTAAGTTTGAATTTCCAAAAACACTAGCGCTCTGACCAAAAAAAAAACTTTTAACCAACCAACCAATGAAAACAAAACAAAACCAAAAAAATCCAAAGAAATAAACAATTATATATGGGTCATAATTTATAGTATAAAAACAGTAGATTTCTTTTCTAAAGAATTTCAGAGTAAAATAAGTTGTTTCATTTTTAATTTGTATGCTGTATTTGGAAGATTTAAGTACATAAAACTAAATAAAAAATACTATTGGAAGTTTGTTTTTTTTTATTATATACGACAACATGTGGTAGGATCCACAAGGAGTTCAAGTAAACCAACATAACTGAACTGATCAAGTTCCCTTTGGGAGCTAGTTATTACCCAGGGATTAAGGCACAAATATATGAATGTATATGAAATGCATTAAAAATAATTCAGTTTATCTTTGGATTTAATTATCTTGGAATTTTTTATTTGATATGTTTCTTTGGTATTTCACTTTATAAATATATTTCATAATTTTGTGCATTATAGCTACCTATTAAAATACTATATTGTATAGATAGAACACTTCTTAAATTCTGTATACTTTATTCTGTCCTTTGCTAATATTAGAAAATTAATTGGGTGACAAGGATAATCCACCAAAATTGGACAGGTTTGCTTAAAGCCTTCTGATGTTTTAACTTTGGAGAAAATAGTTTTTACTACTAAAAGGAGCTCAATGTCTTACAAGATAGAACACTTTTATAAATAGAAAAATGAAGAATCCAGAGCTTGAAAGCCTTGCTCATTTGCTGTTCATATTTATCTTCTCCTAGCCTTGATAATTTCAGAGGTCTTTTCTACACAGTCCTCACAGAAGCAAATATAAGTCCAGAGTCTGCAGTTCTGTTTGTATTATCACAGTCTAATGAATTCTGTTGTACAGCAGGTATCCGATCATATCTGTTGTCATGAATAGAAGATGTATTGCCATTGCAAGTGAATTTAATATGGAGCTAATGAGTGGTAATGAGCAACTGTTCTGTCGATATTGAGGCAACCACTGAGATGCTAATAAAGTCTCATTTTCCTCTTTAGAAAAAGCAGTGACCAGGATTTACAACATGGCCTTAATATCCCCAAAGCCTGAGGCAAAAGTAAATAAATAAATAAGTAAATAGTGAATTCTTAAATGGAGAGTGATTTAGCCATTTTCTGTATGATGGTCCTTCTGTTTCATAAAATGAGCTCACTGTAATGTCTCTCAAGAACTCCATAACCACAGAAATGATGAAGAACGTGTGTCCATTAAGTGAATATGAAGTTGAGAAGAAAAGCACTGTGCCTCATTTTCCTTAATTAAATATGATTTCAGAGTTTTTCACTTGCCAGGTCCTTTATAGTCTAATGAACTCTAATGTGGACAACATTGTTGTTTAACTGGGTTATTAGAAGCAACACTATTGAGGAGCTTGTTTTCTGTATTAACCTTATTTGTCCCTGTGGATAGCCTGACTTGGTAGACGACCAAGAGTATTGTCACACAGGACTCTGGCCCCTGATGTATATATTTGCTTTCCTACAGTAGCATAGAGCAAGAAGCTCAATAAATATTTATAGGATGAATGATAAATAAATAATTGAATGAATGGAGAAAATTGCTTTCATTAAATTTGCCTTTTTTAGGTAGAAATAATCTTGTTTAAAAGAGTTAATAAATACTATTTAAAATGTCCTCAGACCCAACTGGGTTTTGAATGCTTTATCTTTTTGTATAAAATATTTTAGTGTATATAACTAAAACCTTGTTGCTATGTGTGATTAGTTTATGCTAACTCTGAAAACTAATTAATTTTACTACTTTTCTATAGATTTTCCTACAACTCGTGTATAAATGTGTACTTTAATTAACTAGTTAATTCTTTGATAAACATGCAAGGTGTTGCAATCTAGATTGATGGTAAAGCATTTGCCAACTATAAGGTCTTGGTTTCAATATCCAACAACATAAAAAATGGTTACTCATAAGAATTTTAGTCTCAAAAATCCACCTATGTTCTTAAACATAAAGATTTAACTTTCTTGGATATTGCCATTCAGTTTGAATTATTGTAGATTGTATCACATGTATCACCTCTTTCTAACATCTAACATGGTCATATTATGTAGATATAAGTATATTCTTAGAGCTTTTTTTTATAAGACATATGACCAAGCCAGGTGGTAGTGCATACCTATAATCTTAACATTTGGGAGGCAGAGGCAGGAGGATCTCTGAGTTCCAAGCCAGCTTAGTCTCCAGAGCAAGTTCTAAGGACAGCCAGAGATATAAAAAAACAAAACAAAAACAAAAACAAAAACAAAAAAAACCCTGTCTGAGGAAAACCAAAACAGAAGAAAGAATGAAAAGAGGCCAGGATATATGCAGATACAGCATATTTATATTCTTTAAGTTCTATAGATATTAAGCAACAAAAAATAGGTGTGATAGTTTGAGTGTAATTTGCCTCTATTGGGAGTGGCACTATTGGAAGGTATGGCTTTGTTGCAGTAGATGTGGCCTGTTGGAGGAAGTGTGTCACTGTAGGGGTGGGCTCTGAGGTTTTTTATGCTCAGGGTACCTCCCAGTGTCTCAGTTGACTTTTTTTTTTGCCTGCAAGATATAGGATTCTCAGCTACTTCTCCAGCACTATGTCTGCCTGCATGCCACCGAGCTTCCCACCACGATGATATTCGACTAAACCTTTAAAACTCTAAATGAGCCCACCCCAATTAATTGTTTTCCTTTATGAAAGTTGCTGTGATTATAGTGTCTCTTCACAACAATATAAACCTTAATTAATATAGAAATTGGTACCAGGAATGGGGTGTTAGTATAATATGCCTGATCATGTTTTTGTGTAAAGAAATTTGGACTTTGGTACTTTGGGTTAATAAAACAGTAGAATGCTTTAAGTTCTGCTTAATGAGCCATAGTAGTAGACACATGGAAGACAGTGGTGCTGAATGTGATTTGATCATATGGGGGGCTTGCTCAAAAGGTTACAGAAGAGAAGAATTTAACCTTGGCTTGTGTCTTTTTTATTGCTTCTATTCTAATTTTTAAATCTTGAAATGTTTTCTTCACCCATTTAACTAATTTGTCTTGGTTTTCTTGGATTTTTTAATTTTCTTTCAGAGATTTGTTGATCTCTTCCAATTTTTTGTTTGTATTTTCTTTTGTTTCTTTAAGAGATTTTCTTATATCCTCTTTTAAATCTTCTATTATCTTCATGAAGTTGTCTTAAAGATTGTTTCCTTCTGCTTCTTTTGCATTGCCATGCTCAGGTCTTGTTGTAGAACCACAAGATTCTGGTGGTACCATGTTGTTCTTTACATTATTATATATATTCTTACACTGACTTCTGTCCACTGCTTCCTTGGTTCACTGCAGGATTTGTCTATATCTCAGGATTTTGGTGCAATCTGTTCTGGGTGTGTTTGTGTCTCAGAAAGCCTCTCTTGTCCCATTCTGGGTTATTGGTCCACTTGGAGGTAATGTGCTCTATGTCACAGTGACCCCTCTTCATCTAGTAAGTGCTGAAACTCTGTGGGTCTCAGATGGCTGCTTTTGATCCAGTTGATGCAGAGAAACTGAAGGTCTCAGGTAGCTGTTCTTGATCCAATAGGAATGGAGGAACACTCTTGGTCTCTTGTTCTGCTATGTGCTGGGGGGTCTGTGGGTGTCCAGTTGCCACTGAGTTCACTGGGTGATGGTGTGGGTTGGGAAACAGGGTAGGATTTTGTAGCTCGAGGTGTCCAGCAAACTGGGTTTTTCTGGGGCTTTTCGCCTGCAGGGACTTTCCCTGCTTGCATGGATTTAGGGCAGAGCTGAACACTGGTGGGGTTCCAAGGCCTGAGTCCCAGGGGCTGGGATCTCTATCTGGGCTGGGTGGGTGCTACTCACCTCTTAGTTTGCTATAGAGAAGAATTTTAATATACTTTCTAGAGATCATTCTTTTGAGATTTTGGTGGAAAAAAGTGGCTGCTTTTTGCCCTTGTCAGAAATCTTTGCCTGAGGCTAAAGTGAAGTATTTTGAGTTAATTCTATTGACAGAGATAATATCAACACAGCCTAGTATAAACTCTGTCATGGGGCTACCAGTGGTAACACTAATGAAGATTTAAAAGGAAATAAATTACAAAATGTAAATTTAAGAAGAAAAGAAACAGCAAAAGGAAAATGGATTAATTCCTGTGTTCAAGGAGATAAACATTATGATATGAACTAAAGAGAGTGGTGACCTCAGGATAAGATTCTACCCAGCTAAGTTTCCAATTTATGAAAAAAAAAATAAAAACTTAGAGCCAAATGTGGTGGTACATGTCTTTAATTCCAGTACTGGGATGGCAGTGGCTGGCAGATGTGAGTTTGAGGCCAGATCTAGATTCAGTCTACAGATCCAGTTTCAGGACAGCCAAGCTAGACAGTGAAGGCAACAAACAAAACCAGAAATCTGATGACAATGTAATTGGACAAGGGGACCATGTACCAGCCTCAGTAAGCAGCAGAACTTGGCAGCTTCAGCCTTGTGATTCTGGCTTTAGAGTTAAGGATATAAGAAAGGGGCTATCATTCCCTCCAGAGGAACACTTGACCCAGTCTTGATGTTGGGGTAAGGAAAGCGAATCTGCCTGGAGTGGATGCTGAACTAAGCCACTTTGGGACCTTGGGACCTGCTGCCCTTGCTGGGGAGGAAATTAAGAGATGGAAAGAAAAGAGAGTGACTGGGAGGGGCAGGAGGGGAAAGGGAGTTTGAACAAGGGGATACATGGATAAAAAATGACTATTTATAATAAGAAATGAGACTATATTCATAATAAAAAGGAATTGTTTTTTGTGTCAATTTCTTTACAAATACTTTTATGTGCCTTTTACATGCGACTTTTCTTGTTTATAACTGTTCTGTTGTTTCAAGGAGTTAATAACTTCATAGATTACTTTACATATGAGATGTGCCTATTACAATAGCATTTCACATTGGTCTATTTGCTTCAACCTCTTAGATATGATTTGTGTCTATAACATCTTAGGCCATATTATTTTTATTATTCTCATAAGCTTCGCTATTTCACCTATAAATTCACCTTCCATGTATATTTTTGTTTAAGACTCTTTGAGAGTTAATGCGAATAAAGTTTGACTTGAGCCTCAAAAACAAACAAACAAACAAACAAAAAAAAAAACAAAGAAAAGAAAGGGACTATGTATGAATTTGCCTCAGCATCGAAGGAGAGCTGTTGAAGTCAGGCATGTGTCAGGGGTGCCCCTGAGTAAAAGCCTAGCAAAGAGGCGATTGTATAAAGTTGTTAAGTTGAAGCCTTGATTGCCTTGAGGAGCCCAAGATGTTAGAGATGCCAGAGTTGTGGAATACCTGCTAAGGGGAGCTGCTAACAGGGAGTGGAACCAGCCCAAGAGAAAGAAGTGTGTTGCAGTCAAGAAGTCAAAAGGAGTTGGAAATGTGAAGAGTATTTTGATATCAGACATGGAGCTCCAGAGTTTGAAGTTTTCCCAGATGGTTTTCAGTCTTGCTCTGGCAAATATTTCCTCTCTATGCTTTCTTTTCTGCATTTTGAAATGGCAGTGTATATCCTATGCCATTTTATGTTGGAAATGTGTGATCCACTTTATGATTTCAATTTTGTAGTGGATTAGAGTTAGGAGATTACATAAATTTCAGAAGAGACTTTGAACTTTTAAACATTCTTGAAATTGTGATAGACCATGGGGACCTTTGAAGTTGGACTAAATACATTTTGCATTGTGATATTGTTACTAGCTTATGGTGGCCAGGTAGTTTGAATGTAATTGGCTCCTATAAATTCATAGGGAGTGATATTGGGAGGTGTGATCTTATTGAATTAGGTGTAGCTTTGTTGACAAAGGTGTGCCACTGTGGGACTGGTCTTTCAGGTCTCCTACGCTTAAGCCAAACCCAATGTCACAGTCTACTTTCTCTTGGGCTGGTTCCACTCCCTGTTAGCAGCTCCCCTTAGCAGGTATTCCACAACTCTGGCATCTCTAACATCTTGGGCTCCTCAAGGCAATCAAGGCTTCAACTTAACAACTTTATACAATCGCCTCTTTACTAGGCTTTTACTCAGGGGCACCCCTGACACATGCCTGGCTTCAACAGCTCTCCTTCGATGCTGAGGCAAATTCATACATAGTCCCTTTCTTTTCTTTGGTTTTTTTTTGTTTGTTTGTTTGTTTGTTTGTTTGTTTTTGAGGCTCAAGTCAAACTTTATTCGCATTAACTCTCAAAGAGTCTTAAACAAAATATACATGGAAGGTGAATTTATAGGTGAAATAGCGAAGCTTATGAGAATAATAAAAATAATATGGCCTAAGATGTTATAGACACAAATCATATTGTTGGCTGCATAGCAACATGTAGTAGCTCTTTCTCCATCACCAAATATGCCTGATGCCACCATACTTTCCCTCATGATGGTGATGGACTAAACATATGCAACTCTAAGCTGACACTTCAGTCAAATATTGTCCTTTATAGGAGTTGCTGTGGTCATGGTGTCTCTTCACAGCCATAGACATCCTAACTAAGATAATATTTGTAAAAATGGAATATGTGAATGTAATAGGGATTAAAAATAAATTGCTGTTAAATTAAGAAAATGTTCTCTATAATTTTTATATCAGATTCACTTATATTGATGTAAAAATGTATTTTACATATTGATAATGCTTCTGTCACTGTAATGAATGCATACTTAAAAAAATCCAAATAATACAGAAAGACTGTTAATAATAAGAACAGTTCATCATTTCAACTCTACCCAACTTTTAACTATTTCATTGTATCATTTCTTTTTTAAATTAAGATTTGGGCTGGAGAGATGGCTCAGTGGATGAGAGTGCTGGCTGCTCGTCCAGAGGACCTGGGTTCAATTCCCAGCACTCATGTGGTGCTCACAACTGTCTGTAACCCCAGTTCCAGGAGATCTGTCACCAATGCACATAAAATAGAGTTAAATAAATTTAAAAAATTAAGATTTATTTTTATTATTTTTAATTAGTGCATTGTGTGCATAGATTTATGTACCTAAGTGCAGGTGCTTGCAGAATCCCGAAGAGTCAGATCCCCCAGAGCCAAAGTTAAAAGCAGCTGTGAGTCTCCTGATGTGGTTGTTAAAATGTGAACTTGGGTCTTCTAGAAGAGTACTATGTGTTATTAATCATCTGGCTACCTGAGACATCTATCCAGGCATATAATAATTTCTTAATTCTTTAAATTTTTTAATTTTTATTTATTTATAAGTATTAATCAATGCTCCCTTCTTTTAAAAATATTCTCGTTTATGTTAATGCATATGTGTTTATATATACATATGTGTGCAAGTGCCTGTGGAAATGAAAAAGGGGTCAGATCCCCTAGAGCTAGAATTACAGGTGGTTGTGAGCTACCTCATGTGCTTCTTAGCTGCTGGGCTATCTGTCCAGTCCCCAGTTTTTCTTTTTAATCATTCAAGACTTATGTTTGGATGCATGGGGTGTACATAGTTGATGTTCTTAGGATATGGCAAGTATTTATTGTATTTATGTAGAGAGCTGCCTGCTGCTGCACCCTAGAGATGGTGCTGATTTCCGGCCTCCACCCCCTGTGGGTGAGTGCTCTCTTTTGATAAACAACTCCTTATTTGGCTTGAGCCTGGGGCGTGGTTTGCTGTTGCGTATGTGGACCTATGAGCTGTGCCCACATGACTTATTGGGATTGGATGCCCTGAGAGTTTCTAGTCAGTGGGCGGGGTTTCCCCAGGGGGGGAGAAGGAGAAGCAGAGAGAAGAACAAAGAGAGAACAATTGTAAAGGTCCCGAATAAACTGCTAAAAGAAGATCCTGGGTGTTGCGCTTTCCTTGCTGGCAAGGTTGCGTGCGACATATTTAAGACTCTCCCTCCTCTCTTTTGAGCAGTGTGTCATTGTGTATTCCCAGTTGGCTAGGAACTTATTATGTGGACCAGGCTTGCTGCCTTGAATTAACAGAGATCTCTCTGTTTCCCCCTCTCCTTCCTAAATACCGTGTCTGATAAACTAATAAAAAATTGGCAATATTTTCTTGATAATGTACAAGGTAAAACTGTTCATTCAAAGAAAAAAACTGGCAGCATTTTTGTCGAAAGATAAAATTTAAACTTTCAGACAAAAGTTTTGTGAAAGTCTCTGTCTTCTGCTCTGAGCTTGATAGTTTTAAAAAATAATTTTTTCTATTAAAAACTATAGTGATACTAACCAATGTGATTTTAAAAACTGTATCATATTTTGAAGACAGATATAACTCAGTGAAGTATAATTTCCAAATGACCATGGCATGCATGATGTTGAAAAATCATATATGAGTGAAAAGTTTGTTCATAGTTGCATATTGATTTCTGAATTTTATGTTTTTAAATTTGTTTATATGGTCTCATCTTACAGACTCTGCATTTAGCATGTGTTAGTATAGTGGAAAAGAACTAAAATGGTCTGAAAACACCATTAAAATACTCCCTATCTTTCCTGTTAAATTTTGTGTGATATCAGTTTTTTGCAATATCTTTAATCGAAACTAAAAATGTCACAGCATATAATCTAAACATTGTGTGCTAAACACCTGTAATTCCATTCCTAGAGAAGATGAGGCAAGAGGATTGAAGGTTTGAGACCAGACTGGGCTACCTCATGAGACTTGTCTCAAGCAAACAATATGAAGCACTATAAACCAAACAATAAAACCAGACCACAAACAAAAGCCAAAACTGTCACAGTGGGTGGAATGGGAAACATATAAAATTGGCTGTGCTTACTAATGCAGATGTCAAAAGAGACTTGCAAAAGTGTAAGATAATATTTACTTAGTTTCTAAAAATGTGTTATTTGTGCTATAATAAATTGTCATTGTTTTGAAATACGCTAATAAATATATAGTTTTTTAGGTTTAACTTCCACAATTGAGATTATTGAAAAACTATAATTCATGTAAAGAATTGTTGGTTGTGTCTTTTTTAAGGGTGCACAGGGACCCAGAGATGAAAATGACAAATTATTGAAAGAAAAAATTATTGACTTTTAAAAATTCTTTCTTTATTTATATAACTTTATTTTACTTTTTACAACATCTGAAAACTTGCTGTTTCCTTTATGCTTAGGCAAGGTTTTTGTTTCTGGGTCTTTTTCAATACTTTTGTTCTTTTGTCATTTAGCTGGGTAGATCAGGGTGTAAAACAAGACACTGCCCACTGATTTTATTCTGTAGATTATTCAGACAACAGCCATTCGAGGATCTCATTCTTAAGAACAAAGGTTCTTCTTTTTGGACACATCACTATCTACTTGACTTATGGGTTGTTCAGTTTACCTTGCTGATATGAAATGACACCCCTATGTCTTTGAACAAATGCAGTTTATGTTATAATATTATTTCAGCGTGATTTCCCCCCATTAGAAAAGGCAGTACTTCCTCCCAGCAAAGTTATAGATTTTATTTTTTTCTGTAAAGCAAGCTATGATCTCAACACTTAACCTTTGCAAATAGGTAGTACCTTTTAAAATTTCAGTGATCGTAAAGTTTTCTTTAAGAATGTCAAATAGAACCATCTGTAGATGTTTCTCATAATTTAATAAAGTCATCAGAAGACAAAAGATGGGAGCAGCCTTGGAAAGAGGGAGCCTTGATCATGGGAGCCTTGCTTCATTTCTTTCTGTGGGATTTCAAAGGCTGTTTTCAGTAATTTATGTTAATGCTTTATTTCGAAGTTTTCTTTCTTTCATAAGCTCCTCATACTTTGACCAAGAGCTGACCTTTCCCCTCTTTGAAATTTACCCTCCAACCCACCCCCATCTCCAAACTAGCTTTTCATTAGGAAACATGGAAGCCATCTCTCACCGTTGCTCTGTGTTGTGCTCTGGTGGCAAGCCTCCCTGAGAAAAATCAAAGAGCTGCTAGTGCCAGGAAGGTGAACTCTGTGATCTCAGCCCCCTAAAGAGAAGTGTCCCCAGAGAGAGGTTCAGTCTATGTCAGTACATCTTAATTCATCAGAGAGATAGCAAGCAGGCAGCTGTTGGAATACTGCTATTGAAAGATGGTTTCCAAATTGCAGATCAGATTAGTGCTTTACTTACTCCTTTGAATGGATGGAGCCAATGGCTCAACCCCAATGCAATTTAAAACGAACTTTTAAAATTTTTTAAAGCAGATTTTTTTGTTGTTGTTGTTGCTGTTTTGGTTGAGCAGGAATGCACAATTTCTGGAGCCCCTTGACTTTCGTGAGCTGCCCAATGCCTGGAATAATCTAATTTGAATGTAAGTGTGCGTGGGTTTTCCAGCAGCATCAATGGAGATGAGTGAAGGTGGACTTAGAAGCTTAGAATGCTACTTAGGGAACTGTTATGGTAAAGTTGAGATGGTGCTGGCCTCTGGCTTCAAAGTGGCACCAGATGGAGGCGTTATTCTGGTTTAAAAAGGACTAAGTTTAACTTTAAAGCTGAAGAATATCTAACCTTCATGGGAAATGTCTTGGGACCTAAAATGCCCATATCAATTGAATATTAAAAACAAAAATTAAAAATCAGTTGCCATTTTAACCTGTACGGACTCAGTCACTACAACTACTTCATAGGCAGAGCTCTCCGGTTGTCTCTGCAGGAACAGAAACACTTAAGGTTTAGAGTCTTTGTCAGACAGAATTAGTAAGTTTCAGAAATTAAATAAAAACGTCTGGCTTCACAGAGTGTGAATTTAACTGCAGCATGGTTTTCTGTTAACAGGTAAAGTACAGAGAAGACAGAAAAATAATATTAAGTTTTGATGGCAAGTTATACAGGATTTTCATATTTGGCTTTTCTGGTTTATTTTTCTCTCTTACTTTACAGCGATGGAAGGTTTCACACTTTACCACTTGCTAATCAAACACTCTCTTTTCTTACTATTCAAATTTCACCCTTTTAAAAAATGCTCATTTCAAATTTCATTTTTTTTTCATGAAGCTGTGTCTTTAAAAATCACACACGCTCTAAATTTGACAGTTGGAATATAACATGCTAGGTTGCTAATACAGCTTCCACTCACAATAAGTAATTACTAAGACAACTTGGATACAGTTATTTTTTCCAGTGAAAAACATGCTGTTACCCATGTCTGTTATAAAACCCTGACTACAACCATCCTGGGAGGAGAATTACTCACCTTCATCTTGCACTTCTAGGTCATGGTCTGCACCTGAAAGAAGGCAGGAACCTAGAGGCAGTGACTAAAGCAGAGACCATGGAGGATGCTGCTCACTGGCTTCAGTTTCCTTTTAATACATCTCAGACCCTCATGCTTAGGGCTGGTGCTGCCTACAAAGGATTTGACCATTTAACATGAATCAGAGATTAACAAAATGCTCCAACAATCACACTTCTAGGTAATTATTGTGCAGACAATTCTGAAAGAGTTTCTCTTCCTGCAGACGCACCAAGTTGACAGCTAAAGCTAACTAGGACAGTGTCTGGTAGCTTTCCCTGAGAAGCAGCTAGTAAATAATTGCCACCACACTGCTTGAAACTATACACATTGTTTTGGACCAAGATGTCTACGTATCTGGGCATTTGTTTATTTGTTAATAAATGCACATTTTCAATAAATTTTATTTTTAAAGGGTTACTGCTTTTTTAGATAAGGAAAATGAAATGATAAAAACTAGACCTGTAGACCTGATCTTTAAAAATTAGATAATCAGATACTTTACAATTATCTAGCCTAGACTAGGAAAGTAGGGGATGGTTCACTGACAGAAAAATCTGATTCCAGATTTGGAGAAAGAATAGAATGCTACTGCTTGGAAAAGCAAAGGCATGGCATGGGAACTGATAGAAATATGTGGGGTGGTCTTGCCTGGTGGGTGGACTGCTCAAGCTATAGAAAGTTAAACAGTTTGCATGAAGCAATGAAAGGGAAATTGACCTGCCATTTCACTCCACAACATATGCTCTTAAACTGGTGCCAACAAAGAGCAGCCTCATGTCCAGGGGGCTGAAATACTGAAAGTTAGTGTTGAGGAAAGTCTGACCATAATAAATAAATATGAACCATTACAGTGGGGTTGGGGAGCATATTGCAATTTGCAAAGCAGGGACTTTGTTTTTCTAATGTTTCTTCTAACCCAAGAGAATCATTTGAATTCTTTTCCTTAATATTAATTTCCTTTTTCTATTACCAATTTTGTTTCTTCTTGGTGATACTATTAACTTTTAAGCTTTCCTTACTTGATTATTTGTACATTTAAAAAATGGAATTATTTTCTTGTTAAATTTAACCACATATTTTGCCTCTGTTTGACTCCCTGCTTCTGCTTTAGGGAAACCCTCTGTTTAAGTCTTTCTCATACACTAGTAAAGGTTTCTCATACTATGTTGTGAATAGGACATAATTTCAATAATATATGTTTATTCTACGTTTTTATGGAATTGTACTTTTGCCTTATGTTCCACCATTTAAAAATATATTTAGATAATATATAAATACATGTGCTTTATATATTTACAGATGTCTTTGTCATTCAATTTGGAAACTTTTAGACATGTGTGTGTCTATATATTTAGTCCCCTAACTGCATATTTTAGCTTTTAGATACTTTGTTCCAAGTTCTTTCTATGGCTTTAAAGTCAGTATTTATGATATGTAGTTCCCTCTACCTTGTCCATTAAGTAATTTACTGACTTCTTCAAGTTGTAATTTTAAGGTCTCTATTCTGGAGGACCAAATTAAGTCTCTAGTTACTAGAGAATTTCCAAAGTGTTGATAGAAAAACATTCTCAATAGTTAGGTAATAGCTGAGAGTTCATAACCTAGTTCCCTTGTGTGGGAATGCACTGCCAAGCACAGAGCCAAGTTTTGTAGCAGGGACATCTATTTTTTTATTGTAATATATATATATAATATATATACCAGCATTTATTAAAATTATGTTGCAAAAAGCTGTGCTATTTTTATGTCTGTGAATGTTCTCTGGACTCTAATTTGGTAAATGCACTGAGCTGAACACAGCTGATTCCACATAGAAAAACAATCATTTTTAGCAATGAATCCCATGGCCTCAGTACCATGTGGATACAGCATATAGGTGAGCACTGAGGAAAGTTAGTCATCTCCGAAGACTTGACTCATACTTGAAGAATATCTTGAAGCTACTGATAAATACAGACTGTGTACATACTAGAAGAGGAGGTAGACAGTAGACTTTGTTTCAGGCAATCCTTGCCATTTTATTTTAAAAGGACATCTTGAGATATTCAAAGATGTAAAATGACCTATCCATCCAACCAGAGATGAAAATTCTTAAAATTAGATATCTAAATTCCTCACAGACTTAATATATCTTAATATATAGTTTATGTTCTCTACTTTTGCCTCTCTCTCTCTCTCTCTCTCTCTCTCTCTCTCTCTCTCTCTCTCTCTCTCTCTCTCTCTCTCTCTGTCTCTCTCTCTCTCTCTCTCTCTCTCTCTCTTTCTCTGTCTCTCTCTCTCTGTATTATAGAGAAACTCAGAGAGGGACATATTACAAACAGAGATTGTTGCCATGTAAAATAGCCTTCACAGTGTTTTGTAAATAACAAAGCCTTATTGAGAAGTAACATATACTTCTCTCATCACAGTAGTGCTCAGCCAAACATGAGCAAAGATTTTCATATAATGGATTTATTTTTCTGTCATTGAGTGGTCACACAATGTGTGAGGTGTCCTGTACTAGTGGACAGTATTGCTGGAGGGAGGTTGACTTTAATATTTGAGCAGTTTTCTGGTATTTTTGATGATAAGTGTAAGAAGCTGCTGTGCCGTTGTGAAAGGCAAGCCTTAGTGTACGTCTGCCTGTGATCTGCTCTCATGATGTGGACTGTATTTACCCTGTATAATTCCTTTCTTTCAGCTCTGTGTGACATTGCTCGTTTTTAGTACAAGACAGGTCATGTTTATCTGTTGCTCTATCTATGGTCCAGTGATCTCTTTTGTAGACTAAAGGGAACTGTTTGAAAACTGAACTGTGTCAAGGAGACTAAGAGTGTTAAAGTTCACCAAGGAATCAAGATGAGCCTTTGCAGAAACAAGAGGGAGTTAAAATTAGTATGAATTGATTTTCTACCCCCTTCTCAGAAATTGTTCTCACATGTTGAGAGCCTCCGGCCATTTATGTTCTGCTCTGTGTTAACATGGTGACATGAGGATGCCGGAGGATGGCCAAGGTCAATGACGTGACCTATTTTTATTTTTCCTTAATAGGAAAAAGTTGCCATTCTTTTCCAACACTCGCAGAGTCTTTCTGTGTGGTGGCTTTGCAGACACTCTTTGTGAACATTTCACATCTTTTCCTTTGATTAAGCTTGTTACACAGCAGACCTCCTTGAACTCTAAACTTCTCATTTCCAGCTTTTCCAGTTAGATGTTCTAAATCTAGTGATCTATTATACAATGTTATTAACTTAGCTGTCGTTGGGCACCTTCCTTATTCACTTCACATTTATTTTTCTTTTAAAAAAATAAAACAAGAAAGAAACATTGTTTTAAAATATTTCTAATGAGTAATTTAATTTACAAGTTTAAATTACTCATAGAAAATAAGAAAGAACTCATTATATAGCCATTTCATATATTTCAAATTATCTTTTAGGTTTTCTTTCATTGGCTAGGGTTACAAAGAGATCTTATTTCTTGATTAAACCAGTAATACTTTAATTGGTTTGGGCATGAATCAACTAACTTGATTACTAATGTATTAAAAAGCATCACATCAGTCACAATGGAAAAGAAAGCACATATACTAAAGCAGGAAAGATTTTGTAGAATATTGAAGCCATGTAGCAGGTAATTAAAATATAAAATAGCTAAATTCCAGTCAAATATTTCTTTTTGAATATGTGCAATAAAACTAATGCCCTGAACAACGAAGAAAATCAAGTAATGTTAGAATTTGTGTCAGGGAACATGGCTATGGGGCTTTCAGTTAAAACAACAGTCACTTTGTGAATTTACTCATAGAGAAATGCTAGAAAGAATAAGATAATTTAAATGCAGAGCTGATTATGAAGTTACCAAGGGGGAAGTTTTGTTGGCAGAAGTGAAGACAGAAATGAGCACAATGAGCCTCCATTGGAGGGAATGTCTCTTGGCACATCTCAAACCTGGAGATATGAACAAGTGATGAGGAGTTGGATTCACACCAGTCAGTATACTGAAGCTGACTTACCAAGAGGCTAAGAATGGAAGGAAATTCTGCTACAATAGGAGTGGGCAGGAGCTGCCATTCCTTACTGCCTTAGGTTGGAAAAGTCAAGAGCTAGAATGTAAAGCTCAAACCCATGTTGTCAATAACTGTGAGGGCCATTAATCAGAGTTCTTTAAAAGAACAGAGCCAATAATATATACATAGAGGGGGTAAGAGGGAGAAGAGAAGGAGGAGAAATGAGTGGAAATTTATTATGAGAAATGGCTCATGTGGTTCAGGTGTCTGAGCATTGCTATGTTTCACTTGTCAATACTAGCAAAGAAGGTCACCAGTGGAGCAATTCTGTTGGCCAGAGATCTAAGGGGAGGTGAGCCAGTCAGGTAAAAGGCCTGAAGGCATGGGGAGATTACATATGTTATAAGGTCTAAAATTTATTTTCAAACACAGAATTTGCACTTCCAACAGCTTTCTCTTTCTAATCTTTAGCAGATAGAAAAGCCTTCCTCTGTGGGAAAGAAAGCCTTCAATTTCAGCTATTGTAGAACATTATGTAAGGATATTTGTTTATGTTGCATTTGTTTAACTCTGTGAAGCTGTTACTGTGCCTGTCTAAAACACTTGATGGTCTAATAAAGAACAGAACAGCCAATAGCAAGGCAGGGGAAAGGATAGGTGGGGTTGGCAGGCAGAGAGAATATATAGGAGGAGAGATCTGGGAAGAAGGAAGAATGAGCAAGAGAATAAGGAAAGAAGAAGGAGCTAGAGAAGAAAAAGAGGATGCTAGAGACCAGCCACCCAGCCATCCAGCCATCCATGGACTAAGAGTGAAAATAAGATTATGGAAGTAAGAATGAGAAAAGCCTAGAGGCATAATTAAAGTTAATAAAAGCTGGCTAACAACAAGCTAAGCTAAGTCTTGGCATTCATAATTAATAATAAGCCTCTGTGTATAATTTGTTTGGGAGTTTGGTGGTGAGCTCCCCCAAAAGAGCAAAAGCAATGAATAACACTCAGCTTCTGACTCAGAGGCTGAGTTCTACTGGAGATACCCTCACACTCTTGGCGAAAGGCATATTGCTAGCTTTCTGGGCACTCTTATATCAGTCAAGATGACACATCAGATTAACCATTACAGAGTTTATGTTCACACTTTTATGACTGAATCCTAGAAAAAGCCATTAAGAAATACACCGGTCTTAAACCATGCTAAAGAGAAACTTGCCCAAGAAGTAGAAATCATAAAACAAAGCAAAGAGATTTTTAAAAATGCTAAAGAAGCAACACAAGAGAAAGCATCATATTTGGATTGAATAAAATGGAGAATTTTTAGCCCCATTTTAATTTAAGTATAGTTTACATACAGCAAGTTTATTCTTTTAAATATGCAGTTCTGCAAGCTTTGGTGACCACTGTTGTCGTTAACTAACATACAGAACAAGCTTCCTAATTTACACGTGACCCCAGGTTCTCACAGTGTCAGCAGCAGCAGGGCCTGAATCATGGTCCCAGAGAAGCTCAAGAAGCCCTGGAGTGGCCTTTGCTCGGGTGAAAGTGAATGTTAGGAAGACAGAGCATGAAGCAAATTTTTAGGTTATTAGAAGAAATTTTAACCTTTTTGAAGTAAAGGTATTAGTAGAAATAGAGGTGCCTGATGCAAGTAGAGGGCAGAGAGAGTCCTGTTTTATTTATTTATCTATACACCTGTCTTTCTAGCCCACTTAAGAGTATAATTTACAGAAAAGTTTAAAGAGAAGCAGCTATCAAAATTAAGTAAAGTTATAAACTAAGTAAAAAACAAAGGAGCTGTCTCAATCTTATTTGAAAAATTTCCTTTTGTAAATAAATTTGTGTGCTGGGTCTAATAGACAAGGACACCAAGATGCAGGGTCACTTGAATACTGGTCTTCCGTTGGTGTAATTCATCTGTGTTCTTCAGCATCCTTGTTGAAGACATCTAAGGAAATACACATTATCTATGGAGGCAATTTTGGCTTTCTCTACTGTGCTGAAGTTTCTTGACTGTCAGAAAGGGCAAACTAAGTCCCAAATCAAAGGGCTATTTTCTTTTTCTGTGTTCTCTTATTTATTTTTCTTAACAAATTACGTTTCTATTTTTATTTATTATTAATTATTATTATTTGTGGTTATGTGTTACGCATGAGTCTGTTCTCTCTGTCTACTGTGGAACACAGGGATTTATTCAGGTCATCCTCAGGCTTTACTGCCAAGTGTTAATTTACACTGAGCCTCCTGCCCTGCCCCCTTTCTTTCTCTCTATGATGCATCAATAGCAACAGGCTTGTGTGATGTCCTGATAATTTTGTTTTTCCAAAATGCAACCCAAATGCACTTATACAGTGAACGTTTTGCTTTTCATGTACCAATAATCCATTGAAGATTCAGCTGTGTAGCTGTTTTGTGAAAATTTTTTCTTTTTTATTCCCATGTTGGGTAGTTTTTCATCAAGTCAACACATTTAGAGAGATTTCAATTGAGAAAATGTAGGATACTATTGTCTGACAGGCAAATCTGTGCATTATATTGACTAATAATTATATGGGAAGTCCCATCTCACTGTGGCTGGTATCACCACTGAGCAGGTGAACCTTGGTTAGCTGAGGTTAGCTGAGCTAGTTATCGGGAGCAAGCCAGGAAGGAACACTCTTTCACAGCTTCTGTTTCAGTTCCTGCCTCCAGCTTCCTGCCTTGCTCTCTTGCCCTGACTTCCCTTCTTGATGTACTGTATTTAATAAAGAAATAAACCCTTTCCCTCCATGTTTTTGGTTATGACTTTTATCACAGAAATAGAGACTCAACTAGGACAATTACTGAATAATATTTTGTCCATTCCTTGTTGCCTGGCACTTACAAATAAGATGCTTTAATATTGCCATATAGGTTGGGCACATACAAATTGCCCTTTTAGTTAGAAAAACATTGAAGAGTGAAATCACTGGGTTATTTGGAATGTATGCAAATTTTTTAAGAAGTTTCTAATCACCTCCCAACGAGAGCAAAATAACCTACATTCCTTCAAATAATGCATGGAGAGGTCTAGCTTTTCTGCATCTTTGCTAACAGTTACTACTTACTTTTATAAAGCCCTTCTTCCAATGGTATGTAATAATATTTAATTAAACTTTTAATTTGTTCTATAATTATAAATGACCAATACTAATACTAATGATGAACTATTTGTTTAAGGATATGTTTATTTTATATTAGATTTATCTCTTATTGAGTATTTTGAAATGATAATAGTTTGGCTCTTTGATATGACAGCTTGAATACAGAGTTTGCCTTGAAGGGAGATTGAGGTAAATTCTGAAATTAACTTATATATATATATATATATATATATATATATATATATTTTAAGGTAGTTAAGTCCCCAAATATCAAGAATGCTAGTGGTGAAAGAACCACCTCTTCAATTTTGGTTGCTCAGAACCCCAAGAAAAAATTTATGAGGAATCTTTGTGGCACTGGTGTGAGCAATGATATTTGGGCCACTCAACAATAATAGGCATCAAAAGCCAAAATAAACATGTTGCTTCTTGTTGTTTTACCTTTTTTCTCTGAATTAAGAAATTCATTCCTGGGGGGAAAGGGTACATTTTGAAGACTAGTAAATGTGGTTCAGACCCCATGTGTTGCTGCAGAAAGGTCGCAAGATTCACAGGTTCTTTCCAAACCTCTGAGAGGAGCTGTCTCTGCAGGGAGCTGGGGCTTCCAGCTTTCTTGTGTTGTCACCCCATAGGACTTTCATTGATGAAGCTGCTTTGAGTTATCTGTGCTCCTGTGAGGAATCCCTCACCCATGCTCTGTAGTGGAATTATGTTCTGGTACATTGTAAATATTTGTCCTTTCTACTGGTTTAATAAAATGGTGATTGGCTAGAAGGCAGACAGGGTATGTGGGTAGGGCTACCAGACTAAGAAAACTCTGGGAACAGGAAGGGGGGAGGGAGAGAGAGAGAGAGAAAGAGAGAGAGAGAGAGAGAGAGAGAGAGAGAGAGAAAGGGAGCAGCAGAAACAGAGGAAAGAAGCCAGGATATTGTTCTGAGAAAAGGTACCAAGTCACATGGATAAACAGATTAATGGAAATGGGTTGAGTTAAGATGAGAGGAACATACCTGAGCTATAGAGTATTATGAAATTAATGTAAACTTTTATGTGATTATTTGGGACTAAGTAGCAGCAGGGCTGTGAGCAAGTTTGAACCTTGGAGCTAGGCTGGAAGGTTGGGGCCAGAAACTTCTTGTAACAATGCTCTGTGAGGAAATCCCCACCCAAGTTTCTGTGAAGAATTTTTCACCCATGCTCTGTGAAGAATCCCTCACTCATGCTCTTTGAGGAATCTCTCCCCCATGCTCTGTGAGGAACTCCACTGAACTCATTGCTTCACTAAGTTCAATGTGGATGCAATTGCTTCTTTAATTTGCTGATGGCACCTTACCTGGAGTGAACAGTTATTTGTTTATGTTTCCCCAGGAAAAGTTGAACAACAGTTATCTTTAAAATCTATCTATAATCTCACTCTCATTAGAGTATTTTCCACCAGTCATAATATGCAAAAACCCTAAACAGTGGTCAATGGTTATGTGGGTAAAAAAATATGCTATATTTATGCTCAATAGACTGTTATCCATAAAACTTATAGAAAAAAATAACTGAGATGTAGTTTTAAAAATTATTTCTTGAGTTTATAGTATAATTACATCACTTCCGCCTTGTTTCCTATCTCCAAACCCTTTCACATATATTCTTCTTTATTCTCTTTCAAACTTATAGTCTTTTTCATTAATTGTTGTTAGATGAGTTTATGTATAAAGCTATATAGTTTGTATAATATAACTAAGGGGAAAGGTAGCTTGAACATTAGAAATGTTGTACAAAATATACAAATTTTTAATTAGAAGATAAGTCAGTTTTGTAGACTTGATGTGTGTCATGCCTACAGTTAATCATGATAGTGCCTCCTTGAAACTGCTGAGAAAGTAGATTTTAAGTATTTTGATTTTCCCTTATGCACAAACACATACACACATACACTAAGATAAGTTCTTCATCTGTCACTCAATGATTCTGAAAAAATTGTTCAGTATGTATTTCAATGCTAATTATAGGATCTTCTATTTTATTGATTTTTCTAATAAAAGTTTATTTTTCTCAAATATACAGAAAATATATTAATTTTCCATGTTGTTATTAAATATTACTACATAATTTGTTTTCCATTATACATTTTATTGCATGAAGATATGATTTTTAAGTGATATACTCTGTAGTAGATACAGTTTTACTTAACATTTTATTCATGTCTTTTTTTTTTTAAATCAACTTGACATAAACTTGAGTTATCTCGGAAAAAGAGCCTCAGATAAGTAACTACCTTAATCAGAGTGGCCTGTGAGCAAATCTGTGGAGCATTTTCTTGGTTGACATGTGAGGGTCCAGTCCATTGAGGGAAGTGCTATTCCTGGGTGGTGATCATGGACTGTGTAAGAAAGGAAGCCTAGCAAGCCAAGAGCCATAAGCCAGTAAAAGGCCTTCTTACAGGAAGACTCCAGGTTCCTTCCTTGAGCTCTGAATTCCCTCAAGAGTGGCCTATAATTTGCAACTTCCTGGAAGCACTGATCTAATTCGGAGAGTATATATAAAGACACCAATATGGAGTTTGTCTTCTTCTTGGCACAAACTGGCCTATTAAGCAAATAACTGCCCTTGCCTCAACTGCTGACAATAAGCACATTGCTTAATTCACATAAGCAGGTCAAAAGAAAAAAATAAAACTTGGCTGCTGATATTTACCAAAGCAGGATAGCCAGTCTTTCAAAATTTTTTGTTTGCACTTTCTATTTACTCAGGCCCTATCCTTCCCTTTTCTAGTCTTTGATGGGGTTGAAGACTAGGTAACTACAGTTGTAACCATCTCATATCTTAGCTAAGAGCATTCTAGGTACTAGATTCAGATTCTTCAGATAGTACAAGCTTTGGAGTAATCTCTGTATTTTTCCGTTTACTAATGTTCTTGATATTTAGTATATGTTTCTTGCTTGATTGCTTGTTGTTATTGTTGGTTATAATCCCACTTTGTTTGTTTTTACCCCCTCTATCTTCTGGTCATTATTTGATAATTGTTCCTATTATATATAGTTTTGTATTAAGTTTAGAACTTTCTTATTTAAACAAAAGAAGGAGATGTAGTGGGGAAATGTATCCTACCACCTTGGACTTAGAATACACATCCTAGGTTGTAGCCCTTTGGTTAGTGTAAGATTTCGGGAACAAATATTCTTTCACCTTGGCATTGATGTAATGTCCCTAGAGTATGGACATGGAGCCAGTTTAAGATTTAGGATACCTGTATGCAAGCTTGCTCTCTCTCTCTCTCTCTCTCTCTCTCTCTCTCTCTCTCTCTCCCATCTCTCATTATTTTGGTTGCTCACTCTTGGATGGGGAATACTTGACTAGCAGTGTGAAGCCATGCAAAATGAATCTAACATTTCAGAAATGTCATGACTGTATTCACTCTTTTGTTATCAGTGAGTTGCTTTCTTTAGAACCCTTTAATAAATAAATATTTTTTCTCAGTCACTTGTGATTTTCTTACACTACAATTTCCTCCCCAATTTTTTTGTTTGCTTGCTTTTTTTTCAGTAATGGTGTTTATTAGATAATAGGAAGCAAACTAATATGCCTTTTACTAAGGAAAACTTTTAAAATTGTACCTTCAAAATCTAGAAAATTAAAAAGTAATACCCATATATGCACACTGAAGACATATAGTGGGCTCCTTCGCAACATTTTTTATTCTATTATTTCATACATTTCTATATAATTTGATTCAACCTACTCCCCTTTGAAAGGTTCTTGCTATACAATCCAGGTTAACCTCATACTAGAGATCCTTCTTGCTTAGGCCTGTGAATGCTGATATAACAAGCATGCACCATCAGAGGTAGCTGGTTAATATCCAAACTTATGGGAAACAATGAAGACATTCTTAAGAGGAAAAAGCCATTGACAAAATCAAACACTCTTTTATGATAAAACTCTTGAAGAGATAAGGAATACAGGGAAAATACCTAAATATAATAAAGGTGATTTACAAGAAGCTGACAGCCAACATCAAACTAAATCTAAAGAAACTCAAAGCAATCTTACTAAAATCAGGAACTAGGCAAGTATCTACTCAGTATAGTTCTTGAAGTTTTAGCTAAAGCAATAAGAGAATGAAAGTATATTAATGGGATACAAATTGGAAAAAAAAGTGAAACTATCTCTATTTGCAGATGATATGATTGTGTACACAAGTGATCCACAAAATTTTACCAGGGAACTCTACAGCTGATAAACACCTTCAGCAATGTAGCAGGATACAAGATTACCTCAAACAAATCAGTAGCCCTCCTATGCACTAAAGATAAAAGAGTTGAAAAAGAAATAAGGGAAATATCACCTTCTATAATAGCTGCAAATAGTATTAAATACTATAACTATAACCAAAGAAGTAACAGATCTATTTGATAAAAACTATAAGTCACTGAAGAAAGAAATTGAAGAGGATATCAGAAAATGGGAAGGTCTCCCATGTTTCTGGATAGATAGAATCAATATAGTAAAAATGGCAATCTTACCAAAAACAATCTACAGATTCAATGCAATTCCCATCAAAATCTCAACACAATTTTTTACAGGCCTTGAAAGAACAGTAATAAATTTCATTTGGAATAAGAGGAAAGCCTGGATTGCCAAAACAATTTTGCTCAACAAAAGAATCTTAGGAGTCATCACCATCCCCGACTTCAAGTTACGCTATAGAGCTACAGTAATAAAAACAGCTTTGGTACTGGCACATAAACACCTTCACATCAATCTACACACCTACAAACACCTGATCTTTGACATAGAGGCCCAAAATGTTCAATGGAAAAAGATAGTATCTTCAACAAATGGTGTTGGCATAACAGAAACAGTGTGTAGAAAAATGAAAATGTATCCAAATCTATTACACTGCACAAAACTTAAATCCAAGTGGATCAAAGACCTTAACATAAACCCAGCTACATTAAACTTGATAGAAAAGAAAGAGAGAAATATCCTCCAACACATTAGTATAGATGACCAGTTCCTAAATATAACACCAGTAGCACAGACACTAGGAACAAGAATCAATAAGTAGAAATTCCTGAAACTGAGAAGCTTCTGTAAGGCCAAGGACACTCTCAATAAGACAAAAATGACAGCCTACAGAATGGGAAAAGATTTTTACTAATCCTGCAAACAACAAAAGAGTGATCTCTAAACTATATAGAGAACTCAAGAAATTAGAGGCCCAAACGCTAAACAACTCAATTTAAAAATGGGGTTCAAAACTAAAAAGGAAATTCTCAGCAGAATTACAAATGGCTGAAAGGCACTTGAAAAAGTGTTCAACATCTTTAGCCGTCAGAGAAATGCAAATCAAAACAACCTTGAGATACCACCTTATACCTTTCAGAATGGGTAAGATTAAAAACACAGATGATAGCCTATGCTGGAGAGGGTGCAGAGCAAGGGGAACACTCCTCCATTGTTGATGGGAGTGTAAACTTGTTTAGCCACTCTGGAATGCAGAATGGCAGTTTCTCAGAAAACTGGGATTCAATCTCCCCAAGGATCCAGCAATGATACTATTGGGCATATATCTTAAAGACGCACATTTGCACTCCAAAAGCATTAGCTCAACTATCTTCATAGCAGCATTATTCATAATAGCAAGAACCTGGAAACAACCTAGATGCCCCTCAACTGAAGAATGGATTAACAAACTGTGGTACAGCTACACAATGGAGTACACTACTCAGCAGAAAAAAAAAAAGACATCTTAAAATTTTAAGACAAATGGATGGATTTGGAGAATATCTTCCTGAGTGATGTATCACACACTAAGAAAGATTACCAGTGGATATATTCACTCATTAGTGGACTTTAGAGGAAAATAAAAAAAAATAACCATGTTGCAAACCACAACATCTGACCAGCTTGAAATCTGAAGAAAGTTAAGAGAGACATCCAGGGAGTCCCCCAGGAAGAGAAAATAGAGAAGATCTCCTTAGCTAACTGGGAGCATATGGGGTTGCAACCAAGAAGAGGTGGGAACAATTCATGAGAGAAGGAGATGACTGGGTGAGAGGAACAAGGAGGAAGAAAAAAAGAGATGGAGATCTTAATGGAGGAGGCCAATGTGGGGTTGGAAAAAGACTAGGTGCTAGGGAAACCTCGAAGAATTCAGAGGATGTCCCTTCCCAGGTCTCCAACCAATAGCGAAGGTATTGCCTTTGATTAAACTTCCTCTTCAATCAAATGAATAGCCACCCTAAGTGCCATCACAGAACTTACAACCAACAATGAATAGAGTTAGATGCAGGGATATATGGCTGAACACTGGTCTGAGTTCCTGTTCCAGCTGGTAGCCAGGGAGGAGATTCTATATGAGCAAGAGGATAGGGATTATGAGGAAAATTCTCACAGTGATGGCTGGGTGGAGCTCTGTGCAGCCCAGTGAATCAAGAACAGCCACTGAGGAATCATCAGGAAAAGAAACTTGAACCTCCAAGGATAGGCAACTGTCCACTGACATAGGCAGTATATGAAGCCTCACTGGGAGCAATCAGACTTTGTTTCTATGCATGTACTGGCACCTCAGAGTTCATCCCTTCCAGAGAAACACCTAACCCAGTCTTGATATTAGGATAAGGAAATTAGACTTACCTGGTGTGGATGCTGAGCTGATCCACCTTGGAACTTCTTCCCCTTTATGTGGAGGAGATGGGTGGATGGGAAAGAAGGAGACTGAAGGCTGATTAGGAGTGGTCAGGAGGGGCAAGGGACTTGGAGCAAGGGGATATATAAGTAAAAAGTCTTTTTTATGAATAAAAATAAATAACAAATAAAAGAAAAAGAAATTAAAAATGACTTTATGAAGACGATATAAAGCCTTTAAGGAGAAAAATTATTCCCTAAAACAAATAGAGAAATAGACAAACAAAAGTGGAAGAAATGAATAAATCTCTTAAAGACAAGAAAAAGAAACAAAACAAAATGGAAAAAGCAACCAAGCCCGTAAAGGACATATTTGAAGATTTAAGAAATTGAAGCAATAATTAAAATACAAACTATCTGAGTAAATGAATAGGAACTACAGATTCAAGCATAACAAACAGAATGCAAGAGATGGAAGAGAGATTCTCTGGTGCGGAAGATTTGTTATTGAAAATAGATACTTCAAAGAAAAACAAAACCCACTTAATCCAAAAAATTAATATCACAAATAGTTCAGAAAGTCTGAGATGCCCTAAAAAGACCAAATTTAAGAATAATAGGAATTGAAGAAATAGAAGAATACCATCTCAAAGGCACTGAAAAATTTTCAACAAAATCATAAAAAGAAACTTTCCCAATCTAAAGAAGAAAATGCCTATAAGGATACAAGAAACTTACAGAAGACCAAATAGACTAGATCCCACAAAATGTCCACTGACCACATAATAATCAGGCCACTAAACATACAGAATAAAGAAACAATATTAAAATATGCAAAGAAAAATGTCAAGTAACTTATATAGGCAGACCCATCAGAATAATTCCCATCTTCTCAATGGAATCTAGGAGACTCAGAAAGTCCTAGACAGATGTTATACAGATACTAGGAGACATAGATGCCAATCCAGATTAGTGTACCCAGGAAAACTTTCAATCACCAGAGATGGAGTAAGCAAGATATTCCATGAAAAAGCAGATTTAAACAGCATCTAACCACAAATTCAGCCCCGCAGAAAGCACTAGAAGAAAATTCTAACCTTAGGATGTTAGATACACCAATGAAACAATAAGCAATATATAATTCCACAGAAGGAAACCCCCCAAACAGCAAACACACACACATACACCCAATGACAGGAATTAATAATCACTGGCCATTAACATCCTTAATAACAATGGTTTCAGCTTATCTATTAAAAAGACACAGGCTAAGAGAATAGACACAAAATCAGGATCCATCCTTCTCCTGCATACAATAAACATACCTCAACTTTAAAGTTGGAATTAAGAAACAAGCTTAAGAAACAAAAAGAAATCAGGTAGACATTACATATTTATGTTAGGAAAAAAATCCATCAAGTTGAAGTCTAAATCCTGAAAATTTATGCACCAATACTAGAGCAATCACATATATAAAAAAATATAAAACTTTAGTTGCACACCAATCCCCACATAGGTATAGTGGGAGACTTCAACACCTCTGTCTCACCAATGGATAGGTCTACCAAACTGAAATTTAACAGAGAAATAAGGGATATACCAGATGTTATGACTCAAATGTACTTAACAGATATATACAGAACATTTCATCCAAACTCAAAAGAATATATCTTTTTCTCAGCAACCTATGGAATCTTCTCTAAAATTAATGACATATTCAGTTACAAAGCAAATATTAATAGATACAAAAATGAAATAAGCCCTTGTATCCTATCAGACCCCTAGGGCCTAAAGTTAGAATTCAACACACAAACCCCAGAAAGCCTACAAATTCATGGAAGCGAACAATTTTCTTCCTTTTAAAAAAAATGTTTATTTATTTATTTTATGTGAATTGGTGTTTTGCCTGCATGCATAGCTGTGTAAGGGTGTCAAATCTTGGTATTACAGTCAGTTATTAGCTGCCATGTGGATTCTGGAAATCAAATTCAGGTCCTCCGGAAGAACTATCAGTGCTCTTAACTGCTGAGCCATCTCTCCAGCCCCAGAAGTTAACAATTTTCAATTGAACCACCAATAAGTCAAGAAAGTAGTAAAGAAAAAAAATACAGACTACCTAGAATTAAATCTATAACATACCCAAACTTATTGGACAAAATAAAAGCAATGCTAAAAGTTCATAGCACTAAGTGCTTTTATTAAAAAAATTGGAGAAATCTCACACAAATGACTTAAATTCACACCTGAAAGTTCTGGAACAAAAAAAAAAATAAAAGAAAGAAAAGAAAAAACAAACTTAACCAGAAATAGCAGACAGAAAGAAATAATCAAACCCAAGGCTGAAATAAGTAAAATTGAAAAAAGGGAACAATACAAAGAGTTAGTTCTTTTAGAAAATCAACAAGATATACAAACCCTTATCCAAGGGGCGGGGGAGCTCAGGGCTAGATGCTTTTAGCACAGTATTCTATCAGAAGAAACATTGCCAAACTCTTTATATGAGGTTACAGTCACCCTGATACCCAAACTATACAAAGACGCAACAAAGAAAATCACAGAGAAATATTCCTCATGAATACTGATTCAAAGTACTCAAGGGTACCTATATTTTTAAACACACTGTAAACTGTTCAGAGTTTTATTTTTAAATCAGCCTTTACTGTATGTGTCTTATATTCTTCTGTTTCTGATCACACCTATAATATGCTGAGGCATTGCTGGGACTTTAGACTTGACTATGGTGGATTGGCAGAGGAATCACATTTACTATCCTACTGTCACCAAGTAAACACTGCTCCAGCTGCTCATAAACTCCATTTAAGTATATGGCAGCAGGTCCTCTTAAAATAGTCACATTTTGTTTTGCTGATAATGCTGAGTCAGGAAGCATCTCTTAAAGGAGCCAAGCTTCTACTTGCCACAAGTAGACAGAGCCTCAAAAAAGATGTTGCTACCAAGAAGCCATGCTTGATTTTGTTCCCTTTCTGTCTATAAGAACAGAAGCCTTACATCTATCAGAAGTAGCTCATTCTTATATGGAGGCTTCTGTGAAACTTCAAAAACTGGCCTTGTCGTAGCTCAGGCTACACATATCATACCTGCCATTTTGTAAATCAAGCCCAAATGCCAATCTGTAACATAGTCCACTTGAGAGACACAACTAGGAAGCTTTTTTGTTTTTTGGGGTTTTTTTTTTTTTTTTTGCTTTGATTTTGCCTTCTAGAACCATTTTTAGCCTTTCTCAGGCTTTATGTGAATGTTCCACATCAGAATGTCATTTGTAGCCTTAAGTTTCTGGCCTGTTTGGCCCAAGGGCCAGACCTACAGTTCTGCAGCCCCTTGGTCACAAATAATAACTCAGATAACAATTACAAACTGTTTGGCTTATTGATCAGGCTTCTTGTTAGCTAGCCCTTGAATCTTAACTCAACCCATTTTTATTACTCAATGTCTTGCCACATGGTCAGTGGCTTTACCTATATTCCATTACATCTTGTTTTCTTGGTGGCAGCTCACAGTTTCTTGTAACTCCATCCTTGTTCCTCTTTATGTATGCTTGAATTTCTTGCCTGCCTATAAGGTGCTTTTCCATAGCCAAAACAGTTTTTTTTAAAATTATCCAATGGTAATTCACAACATACAGAAAGACATCTCATATAAGACATCAAAAAAAAAAAACCCAAATAATTTAATTTAAAAAATGGAGAACAGAGCTAAATACAGAATTCTTAACAGAAGAATTTTAAATGGCTAAAAGAATGCTTAAAGAATTGCTCAACATTCTTAGTCATCAAGGAAATGCAAATCAAAACAACTCTGAGATATATCTTACATCTGTCAGAATGGCTAAGCGCAAAAGCATTGATGATAGCCTATGCTGGGGGGGATGTGAAGTAAGGGAAATACTCCTCTATTGATGGTGGAAATGTAAACTTGTACAACCATTTTGGAATTAAGTATGACTGTTTCTCAAAAAACTAGGAATCAACCTACCTCATGATCTAGCAATACTACTCTTGGGCATATACCCAAAAGGTGCATATCATTACCACAAGGAAATTTGCTCAAGTGTTTTCATGGCAGTATTATTTGTAATAGCCAGAACTTGGAAACAACTTAGATGCCTCTCAACTGAAGAATGGATTTAAAAAAAAAAAAAATCATGGTACATTACATAATGGAGTACTACTAAGCAGGAAAAAAATAAGGAAAATAGATGGAACTAGAAAATATCATCCTGAATGAAGTAACACAGACCAGAAAGACAAACATGGTATTTGCTCGTTCATAAGTAAACTTTAGGGTTTTAGTCATACAGTAAAGAATAACCAGGTTGCAATCTACAACCCCTGAGCTGCCATGTAACAATGAGAAACTTAGCAGAGACAACCATGGATCCATCTGGGAAGGGGAAACAGATAAGAACTCCTGAATAAATTAGGTATGGCGGGGCAGGGGGAAAGCAAGAGGTGGTGAGAATAGAACATGAGGGAATGGGATGATTGAGATGGGGGAGGGACAGACAGAGAACAATCAGATATATATCTTGATAGAAGAAGCTATTGTGGGGTTGGAAAGAAACCTGGAGCTAGGAAAATACACAGGAACCCACAAAGATGACCCCAGCTAAGACTATGAGCAAGTGGAGAGGGTGTCTAAACCGGCCTTCCTCTGTAACCAAACTGATGACTACTCTAATTGTCATCCAGAAACTGATGGAAACAGATGCAGAGATCCACAACTAAGCAGTGTGTTGAGCTTCCAGTGCAGTCAAAGAGAGAGGGAGGAGGGATTTTATGAGCAAAAGGGTCAAGATCATAATACGGAAATCTACAGATACAAATGACCTGAGCTCACTGACTCTGAATTAATAGCTGTGGAACCTACATGGGACTGAACTAGTCCCTTCAATGTGGATGACAGTTGAATGGCATGGCCAGTTTGTGGGTCCACTGGCAGTGGGACCAGAATTTATACCTAGTGCTGGAAGTGGCTTCTTGGAGTCAATTCCCTACTGAGAAATACCTTGCTCAGACTTGATACTGAAGAGAGAGACTTGGTCCTCTCCCAGCTGTATATTCCAGACTGTATTGACTCATCCTAGGAGTCCATATCCTCTCTGTGGAGTGGATTGTAGGATGGGGCTGGAGGATGTTGGGAGATGACTAGGAAGAGGGGAGTATGTTAAAAAGTTAAATAAAAAATAAATGCTAGAAAAGAAATAACAGTAATAGAGGAAGGAAAAGAATCCTGGTTTAAGGCCCTAGAAAATATTTTCAAGAAAAACAGAGAGAAAAATTTCCTAACCTAAAGAAGAAGATACCTTTAAAGTTACAAAGAGCATACAGAACACCAAATAGATTGTAGCAGGAAAAATGTCACCTCAGCACACCTGTAACATACAGAACAAAGAAAGAAAGAATATTAAATGTGGCAAGGAAAGCAGGCCGTATAAATCACAAGAATCACATCCTAATTTTTCATGGAGTCTCTAAAATCTAGAAGGTTTGAGACAGATTTTCTTCAGAGACCATAGATGCTGTCTCAGACTACCCATGTCCAGCAAAACTTTTAGTAACCATGGATGGATAAACCAAGATATTTTATGATAAAGTCAGATTTGCAGAAGATACTAGAAGAAAAATCCCAAACCAAGGAGGTTAACTACTCTCATAAAAACAAAGGAAATAAGTAATCTCACAGAAGAAAAAAAATTCAAAAGAGGAAAAATACCCACCCACACACAAGAGCACATACCACCCACCACCAAAATAACAGAAACTAACAAGTATTGGTCATTGATAATTCTCAATATCAATGAATTTAATTTCCCAATAAAAAGACACAGACTAAACAGAATATATTTAAAAACAGGATCCACCCTTCTGCTTCATACAAGAAACACACTTCAGTACTGTAGATAGACATTACCTCAGGGTAAAGGGCTGGAAAAAGATTTTCCAAACAAATAAGCCTAAGAAACAAGCAGATATAGCCACTCTAATATCTAATAAAATAGACTTCCCAAAACAAAATTATTTAAAAAAAGATAGAGAAAGATATTTCATACTCATCAAAGAAAAAAATCCACCAAGATGATGTTTAAATTCTTATTATATATTCTCCAATGAAAGGGCACCCATACTTGTAAAAGAGTATTACTAAAGCTTAAATCACACATCAACCCTCACACATTATTTGTGGGAGATTTTAATACCTTAGTCTTACCAGTGGACAAGTCACCCAGACATAAACTAAATAGGAACATAACGGAGTAAACAGATGTTTTGAAACAAATGGACCTAACAGATATCTACAGGGTATTTCACTCAAACACAAAAGACTACAGCTTCTTCTCAGTACTTCATGGAACCTTCTCTAAAATTGACCAGGTGCTGAGTCACAAATCAAGTCTCAACAGATGCAAAGAAATTGAAATAACTTCTTGCATCCAATCAGACCACCATGGAACTAGAGTTTAACAACAGAAGTAACAGAAATACTATAAACTCAGAGAAACTGAACAACCCTCTACTGAATGACTGCTGGGTCAAGGCAGGAATAGCAAAAAATTAAAGACTTCCTAGAACTCAATGAAAATTAATGCAAAACATACTCAAACTTATGGAATAAAAAGCAGCATAAAGAAGGAAGTTTTGAGCACTAAGTGTCTTTATAAAGAAATTAGAAAGATCTCATACTAGCAACTTAATGGTGCACAGGAAACCTCTAGAACAAAAAGAAGCAAACACTCTCAAGGGGAGTAGATTGCAGGAAATAATCAAACTAGGGATTTAAATCAATAAAATGGAAACCAAGGGCAATACAAAAAATCTATAAAGAGTTGGTTCTTTCAGAAAATCAACAAGATAGATAAACACTTATCCAAACTAACTAAAAAGTGGGGAGAGAATATCCAAATTAACAAAATCAGAAATAAAAATGGGTCCTAACATCAGACAAGGAGAACATATAGAGAATCATGAGGACGTACTTTCCACAACACTGGAAAATATTAAAGAAAGACTTAGCTACCACTTGCCATATCAAAATCAGTTAAATAATTAAAATAGACCTGTAAGTCCTAAAGAAATAGAAACATCCATTCAACTCACCCTCCCCCCACACAGGGCAAGAACATTTCAGAATTCTACCAGACTTTCAAAGAAAAGTTAATACCAATACTCTTCAAATTATTCCACAAAGTAAAAACAAAAGGAACATTATCACATTCATTTTATGAGGTCACAGTTACCCAAACCATATAAAAACTCAACAAAGAGAATGATCAATCTCCTTTATAAACAAAGATACTGAAATACTCAATAAAATACTTGCAAACAAAATGCAAGAACACGTGCTTGATCATCCACCACACGATCAAATGGACTTTATCCCAGAGCTGTAAGGATGATTCAATATACGAAAACACCATATAAATAAACTAAGAGACAAAAACACATCATCATCTCATCAGATGCAGAAAAAGCCTTTGACAAAATCTAACACTCCTTTATGATAAAAGTCCTGGAGAGATTATGGACATATCTAAACATAATAAAGGCAGTTTACAGAAAACCTATAGCCAATATCAAATTAAATGGAGAGAAACTTTAGCAATTCCTCCAAAATCCAGAAGACAAGATTGTCCACTCTCCATGTCTATTCCTTATAGTAGTTGATGTCTTACTTAGAACAATAAGGCAAAGGGTTACAAATTAGAAATGAAGAAGTCAAAGTATCTTTATCTGCAGATGATAGGATACTATACATAAGTGACCCTAAAATTTTCACCAGCGAACTCCTACAGCTGATAAACACTTTCAGTAAAGTGGAAGGATACAAGATTAAGTATGAAGAAATCAGTGGCCCTCCTATGATTTTTTTAGTTCTACAAAAAGAGACTGAGAAAGAAATCAGGAAACAACACCCTTCACAATAGCCTCAAATAATATAAAGTATCTTGGGGTAACTCCAATCAAGCAAGTGAAAGACTTGTATGAAAAAATTTAAGCCTTTGAAGAAGATGTTAGAAGATAAAAAGATGTCCCATAGTCATGGATTAGTAGGATCAACATAGTAAAAGTAGCCATTCTATCAAAAGCAGTCTACATTCAATGCAATTCCTATCAAATTTCCAAAAACACAATTCTTTACTCTATACACTGGAAAAAAGACAGCATCTTCCACAAATTGTTCTGCTAAAACTGGACATCTGCATGTACAAGAATGCAATTAGATCTGTCTTTATCGCCTTGTACAAAACTCAAGCCCAAGTGGATCAAAGAAGTCAACATAAAACTAAACTCATCTAACTTATAGAAAAGAATGTAGAAAATAGCCCTGAATATATTGCCACAGGATGCTTATTTGAATATATTCATTATGGCTTTATTCATAATAGCCAGAAACTTTAAACAACTTAAATGTCCTCCAACCATGGTATAAAGAAAATGTGCTACATTTACATAATGGAGTAGTATTCAGCTGGTATTTTTTTTTTAATGACATCATAAAACTTGCAAGAAAATGGGTGGAACCTGAAAAAGAATTATTCCAAGTGAGGTAATCCAGGCCAAAAAAGACAAACTGCACATATTTACTATGTGAATATTAGCCATTAAGTAAATCTAGTGCAGTGGAAATTTCCGGGAATATATGAGGATGACTTTAGTGAAGACTTCTAGTAATGGGAGATACTGAATCTGAACTGTTCATCTCTTGCAGCTAGGCAAGGCTTCCACTAGTGGGGCTGGCTTGTATTAGGTAGAGTTGTTGCCCAAGGGGGTTTTGTGGAAATCTGCAGACAAACTAGCATGATGCTGAGACAAAAGGGTGCTCTCTGCAAACTGACAGCTGGAACCCATTTTCAAAGGCAACATCCACATAGCTTATTGAATGCACAGAGGTCTAACTGATGTCTGAGCAGATCTTCCACTCCTTCATTCTTGTCTCCATGATCAGGAAGGTACTCTGCAAGGTACCAAAAGGAAAAAGTAAACACTAACACAGCCAGCCACAAAACCTTTGAACTACAAAGGTGCTGCAAAATGTGCAAAATGTGCTGAGGTAATAATAGCACAGTACCTGTGGGAATGGCTAACCAGTGTATGTTTTTACTTGAGGCCCATGTGCTGAGAGGGCCCCATGCCTGACCCTCCTCAGAAGGCCTAGATAGTCAACAGATCTAGGGTAGAACCAAACATGACTTGCCAGTTGTCCTCAGAGAGGCTTCCTCAGTGAGCACATAGGAAGAGGTGCGAGATCCACAGCCAGACATTAGAGAGAGAGAGAGAGAGAGAGAGAGAGAGAGAGAGAGAGAGAGAGAGAGAGAGAGAGAGAGAGAGAGACTGAATTAATTTGTGGTCTCCATGGTGTCCCTCCCCTCAGAGCTTGGGTAACTCAAAGTAAAAGAAAACAGAAAGACTGTAGAAGTACGAGGTGATGAAGGACACCAGGAGAACATGACCTACCAAATCAACTAAGTGGAGCTCACATGGGTTCACAGAGACTGTATTGCCAGGCACAGAGCCTGATGGCTCTTTCTGTACCAGGTCCTCTGTGTATATATATTATGACTGTTAGCTTGGCGTTTGTGTAGGACTCCTAACTGCTGGAGAGGGTGTGTTTCTGGCTCTTCTACCTGCTCTTGGGACTCCTTTCCTTCTGTTGGGTTGTTGTCTCCTGCCTTGGTGTGTGGACTTTTGTCTTTTCTTACTGTATCTGGTTTGGTTGTATTTGGTTGTTGTCTCCTGAAGGCCTGCTTTTTTCTGAAAGGAGACTAGAAACTGTGGTTGGAAATAATATGTGAGAAAATAACGTATTTTTAATTAAAAAACAAACAAAAAAACCATAAAGCTACTAGTTCAATATTTCCTGGTACTCAGTGTTGCTTCTAAGAAGTTTTTGCCTGTGTAATGTTGTGATAATGTTTCTATATTTTGAGTCTGGTAATTTGGGAATGATTAAATTCAATCAGTCAAATAATCTAAAATAACTTACTTTTGAAATTATATTTTTTTCATTTCTTGGTAGTACCATATTTTTTTCACTGATTGAAAATATTGTTTATACAAATTCTACTCTTCTAAATGTAAGAGGAGTGGCAATGGTATGATTAAGTGATTTTTATAAATAAATCTTAGAATATAATATATAAGTAGAATGTATTTACTATATATAATTTATAATACTTTTCACAATTTAGTTACATATATCTTTTTAGAGAATGCTCTTTACCTTCGCCAGATGGTTAGTCAACCTGATTTCACAAACCTGAGTGAAGATCACTTTTTTAATAGTAGCCAGGCCTAAGTTTTGGTGTGTGCACAATGCCTTTTCCTTTCTATATTCTCTTGACATTGCTTATCAAGCAAGTGTGGCTGTCATTCTGTCTTCAATGGAAATTGTAGTTTATTACTTTATATTATATTCCTTATATATTAAATTTAAAATATATGTTTTCAGATCATGAATCAGCTGCTTCCATAGAATTTTTATAATACTTTTTATTTAACAAAAAGCATTTAGCTATAAATTCTATCTGGGTGATTGTGGTTTTACCCCAAAGAGTCTAAAGAGTTGGTGCCTTTAGCTAACTATTAGGAGAACCTCATTACTATTTTTAAAAAGTTATAATTTATATTTACTTTCATGTTCTTGGGCCTGTACTAGATGGATATAGCGTCTGCTTTCTTGATCCAGTGGGGTTTTGCTGTACATTTAAGCATGTAGACAATTTGTAAAAAGTTGCTCTTATGCTGAGACAAATGCCTCATGGACTAAGGAAAGCATCAGCATTCAGTGTTAGTTGGCCAAAGGACGATCTGGGTATTAATCTATTGGCTTACATGATTCATTGTATCGTATATACCTCATTTGACAGCTGTAAAAGAGAAACAACAAATACTGTTCAAGCTGGATGGGTCCCTCTCTCCTTTCTTCTCAGCATAGAGAACTGTGGCCGGAGTTCCCAGGTTGCCATTCTCCTCTCAGAGCCTCTGCCCTGGTCCTTTGTCCTCTGACGCACTTCCTCCTTTCTTTCTACTGACTTCTGCTTCTACTTGCAGCCCCCCCCCTCTCTGCCCCCACCATGCAGTCTCAGGTAGTTTAATTGTTTTTCTTCTTCACAAAAGTCCACTCAGACTAATTTCAAGATCTTCTAGAACAACAATCTTAAAAATAAAATATTCTCTCTCTCTTCCTCTGCTTCTGCCTCTCTCTTCCCTACAGCAGCATCTTTAAATGTAGGGTTCCTCTGTGACATTGGAAACACGTACCTTCAGTCTCTCAGGAAGCTGTCCCTTTTGTGACTCTCTGTTTTCCATGAACATTTGGCACCTGGAATGAGAATGAGTCTTTGCAACTGTAACGAGTTTTATTCTGTTTCCAGAAAATTCTAAAATGTGTTGCCCCTTTGATAGTATATCTCACAGCTTAGCAGTGATGCTGTGTAATTATTATTCTGTATTTCACCTCCTTTCACTTTATTGAGAGGCAAGGAGTTGTGTGAGAACTGTTGGTTATATGAAATTTTAAATTTTAAAAGCTGAAAAGAAATCTATGGAGTATTAAAGGACATGCTGACAAATGCTGTTTGGCCTATTTTGAGTAAACATACTTATATTTGGTAGACATATGCTGTATTAATTTGGTTCTTGTTAACTAACATTCTTGTTTCTTTGGGATACATTTACAAGCTAATAGGAGATCATGCTTGTCATGTTTTTTTATACTTACATTTTTCTGACCCTGAAAGTTATTAAAAGATGTTTAAATTTATTCATAATAAGAGAAATGGCAATTAAAATTATAATGAGGAATTATTTCTTTCCTATCAAGTGGGCAAAAATCCAATCATTTGACAAGTGTTGGCAAGGCTTTGAAGTAGAAGCCATTTTCCTGCATTGCTGGTGATATAAATGTAGACTACTATGGGATAAATTTGGCAATAGCTAACATAAGCATTTACCCTCTGACCCAGAAAGCTCATTTCCAGGAATCTATCCCAAAACTCCCCAGGAAAAATGTTAAAAGACATGCACAAGGCTGTTTACAGGAACACCATTTATCAAACCTGGATCTGGAAAGTACTCAAATTCTCACCACTGAGGGATGATTGAACTCATGTACATTCATTCAATGGAAATACACAGCTAGTAGAGGAGTAATATTTTATTATTAGTAGTAACGTAGGAAATAATTTCCAGTATAGGTTTTTAGAGAAAAATAAAGATCAAGTAGGAGAAAATTGTGAATGAAAGAATATAAATATCTAAAATAATTAAGTCACATACTTTGTTTTATGGATTTGAATTTGTAATCATGGATATGTTTTGCATATATATTCAAAATTTAAATGCAAGCAGTCACAAACAAAATTGAAATGAAACAAATGAATCTAAATTTATGTTTAATTGGTAGCATGATCATTCAGAAAAGACTAGTAGAATTTTAAAATTATAGTAAGATTACTGAACTTCCTTAATGAGTTATATTCTAGGACAAAAATAATAGCAAAAAAGCATCAAATTGGAAATCACACTAACCCTCACAATACATAGCTTACTAAGAGGTGAGTGAAACACAGTCCCTCAGGCTAAGCAGAGACTTTGCTTTTCTCCTAATCCCAGACTGGGGACACACTTCTTTTACCCCAACCTCACCCAGATCCATCCTAAACAAAAGAAAGCTTGGAAAATGCCCCCAAACCCAATTCCCAGCAAAACAGAGTCAGAGGGAAAGCCTACTAGTCAAACCCTGCTCAATTTGTAATCTGTGTCATCACATTCTGACAACTGAACCACCTAAACCCTCCCAATACATAGCTGAAGAAGAGCTGAATAAGAGCTGAGAGCTGACTAAGAGCTGACTAAGAGCCAACTATAAGCTGACTAAGAACAACCCCTGTGACAATGGGAGATACATAGTTCCTTGGCTTACAGCCAACTAAGCCAAATAAGAACAGCCCTTGCAATTATTGGAGACACACAGCACCCACCCACCCACCCACACACACACACACACACAAACTAAGAGCTGATGAAGAGCTGATTAAGAGTGAACTGAGGAAACAATGAACAGATGCCAGTGTAAGAATACATATAACAATATAAAGATCAATAAGATACCATCAGAAGAAGCTTGTGGTTCTACAACATCAAGAGTGGAGCATAACAATGAAGAGGAAACAGTAGGAAAAGACCTTAAAAACACTTTATGAAGATAATAGAAGCTTTAAAAGAAAATATAAAAAACTGCCTTAAAGAAATAGAATAAAATACAAACAAAAAAATGGAAGATATTAACAAATCTCTGAAAAAAAATTAAAAAAAGATAAGGAAAAAAAAGGAACAGGTGAAAGAAACATTCTGAGAATTAAAAATTAAAATAGAATCAATGAAGAAGGCACAAACTAAGGCAAAGCTGGAAATAGAAAACCTGAAGAAACAAACCAGAAGTATAGATTTGAGCATAACCAACAGAACAAAAGAAATGGAAGAAAGAATCTCTGGAGTGGAAGATTTAATAGTGAAAATAGATACCTCAGTTAAAGAAAACACTAAAACCAAAAAATTCATAACACAAAATGTCCAGGAAATTTGGGATACCATGAAAAGGCCAAAACTGAGAATAATTAGAATCAAAGAAGTATAATACCAGGTCAAAGGCACAGAAAATATATTCAACAAAATCATAGAGGAAAACTTTCCCAACTTAAAGAAGGAAATGCCTATAAAGATACAAGAAGCTTACAGAATACCAAATAGACTAGACCTCCCCCAAAAAAGTCTGCTTGCCGCATAATAATCAAGCCACTAAACCTACAGAACAAAGAAAAAATACTAAAGGCTGCAAAGGAAAAGGTCAAATTACCTATAAAGGCAGACCCATCAGAATAACACTTGATTATTTAATGGAAGTAATGAAAGTAAGAAGGTTTTGGTCAGATATAATAAAACACTAAAACAGCATGGTCGCTAACACACACTACTTTACCCAGCAAAATTATCAATCACCGTAGATGGATGGAGTGAACAAGATATTTTACTACAAAACCAGATTTAAACAATATCCATAAATCTGGTTCTACAGAAAGTATTAGAAGAAAACTCCAACCTAAAGAAACCAGATAAACCCATGAAACCACAACCAATTGATAATTTCACAGAAGAAAAATCCAAACAAGGGAAATACACATACACTACCACCAAAAGTAACAGGAAATATTGATCATTGATCATTAATATCCTTTAATATCAATGGACTCAATTTACCTATAAAAAGATGCAACATAACATGATGGATACAAAAACAGAAGCCATCCTTCTGCTGCATACAAGAGGCAGACCTCTACTTCAAAGACAGATACAGGTTCAGAGTAAAAAGTTGGGAAAAGACTTTCCAATCAAATGGCCCTAAGAAACAAGCTGGTATAGCCATCCTAATATCTAACAAAATTGACTTTAAACTAAAATCAATAAAAAAGACAATTCATCTTATTCATCTAAGGAAAAATCCACCAAGATGCAGTCTCAAACCTGAATACTTATTCCCTCAACACAAGGGCATCTACATATGTAAAAGAAATGCTACTAAAGTTTAAAGGACATATGAAATGTCACACTCTAATAGTGGGAGGCTTCAATACCCCACTTTCACCTTTGGATAGGTCAACCAGACACAGACTCAACAGAGAAATAAGGGGTCTTAACAGATGTTATGATGCAAATGGACTTAATAAATATTTACAGAACTTCCACCCAACCACAACAAATATATATATTTCTCAGCATCCAATGGGACTTTCTCTAAAACTGACCACATACTTGGTCATAAAGCAAATATCAATAGATACAAAAAATGGGAATAACCCTTTGTATCATATCGGAGCACCATGATCTGTAGTTAGAGTTCAGTAACAACAAAATTCACAGAAAGCCTACCAACTCATGGAAACAAAACATCTCTCAATTAAACTACCTCTGGGTCAAGGAAGAAGTTAAGAAAAAAAATCAAAGACTTCCTAGAATTTACCAAAAATGAATCCACAATATACCCAAATTTATGGGACACAATGAAAGCCGTCTTAAAAGTAAAACTCATAGCACTAGATGGCTATATGAAAAACCTAGAGAAATCTCACACAAGGGACATCATTGCACAGCTAAAGGCTTTAGAGCAATTAGAAGCAAACTCAGCTAAAAGGAGTAGAAGATGGCAGGAAATAATCAAACTTAGGGCTAAAATTGATACAATAGAAACAAAGAGAGCAATACAAAGAATCAATAAGTCAAAGAACTAGTTCTTTGAGAAATTCAACAAGACAAATACTTATCCAAACTAACAAAAAAAAAACAAAGAGAGAGTATCCAAATTAACAAAATCAGAAATGAAAAGGGGATATAACAGCATACCCCCAGGAAATCTAGAGAATTATTAGGTCATACGTTGAAAAATCTATACTCCACTAAAATGGTAAACCTAGAGGAAATGGACAGCTTTCTAGACAGGTACCACTTACCAAAATTAAATCAAGATTAGATAAAAGACCTAAACAGACCTATAACTCCAAAGAAAATTGAAGCTGTTATTAAATGTCTCACAAGGAAAAAGGCCCAGGCCTAGATGGTTTCACTGCAGATTTCTACCAGACATTCAAAGAAGAACTACTACCAATACTGCTCAAACTGTTCCATACAGTAGAAAATGAAGGAACATTGGTGAACTTTTTTTATGAGGCCACAATCACCGTGATACCCAAGCCACTCAAAGATGTGACAATGAAAGAGAATTACAGATCAATCTCTCTCATAAACATTGATGTAAAAATACTCAATAAAATTCTAGCAAAATGAATCCAATAACATGAAATAAATCATCCACCATGATCAAGTAGGCTTCATCCCAGATACAGGGATGGTTCAATGTACAAAAAAGTATGAATGTCATTCATCAATATAAACAAGCTGAAAGGAAAAAAAACCACATGATCATCTCATTAGATGCAGAAAAAAACTTTGACAAAAATCTAACATTCCTTCATGATAATAGTCCTGGACCGATCAGGAATAAAGGGAAAATATCTAAATATAATAAAGGCGCTTGCCGATGGGGGGGGGATGGGGAGATGTGGAGAAGAGAAAATGACCTGATGTGGTGGGAGGGGTAGGGAACCTTGAATAAGGATATACAGGGATAGAAAATGTGATTTCTTTATTCATAATAATAAAAAAAAGGAAAAAAAAATAAAGGCAATGTACAGCAAGCCAAAAGCCAACATCAAACTAAATGGAGAAAAACTCAAAGCAATACCACTAAAATCAGAAACAAGTCAAAGCTTTCCCTCTCTTCTTATCTATTCAATGTAGTTCTTGAAGTTTTAGCTAGAGCAATAAGAGAACCAAAGGAGATTAAGAGGATACAAATTGCAAAGAAAGTAGTCAAACCATCTTTATTTGCAGATGATATGTTCATATACATAAGTACCCCCAAAATTCTATCAGGGAACTCCTACAGCTGATAAACACCTTCAGCAATGTAGCAGGATACAAGATAAACTAAAAAAAAAAAATCGCCCTCTTATACACTAAGGATAAAAGGGCTGAAAAAGAAATAAAGTAAATATCACTCTTTATAATAGCTGCAAATAATATTAAATATCTTGGCGTAACTCCAGCCAAAGAAATACCAGAAATATTTGACTAAAACTTTAAGTCACTGAAGAATTCAGATATCAGAAAATGGAAAGATCTCCCATGCTTCTGGATAGGTAGAATCAACATAGTAAAAATGACCATTTTACTAAAAGCAGTCTACAGATTCTGTGCAATCCCCATCAAAATCTTAACACAATTATTTACATACCTTGAAAGAATAATACTCAACTTCATATGAATAACAGGAAACCAAGGACTGCCAAAACAATCCTACCCAAGAAAACAATTTCAGGAGGAATCACCATTCCTGACTTCAAGCTATACTATAGAGCTATAGTAATAAAGACAGCCTGGTACTGGCACAAAAACAGAGTTGTAGATCTGAATTGAAACAAAGATCCAGACTTTAACCCACATACCTATGAACACCTGATTTTTGACAAAGGACCAAAAATATTCAATGGAAAAAAGAGAGTATCAACAAATGGTGTTGGCATAGCTGGTTGGTAGTGTGTAGAAAAATGCAAATAGATCCAGTCCCATCACCTTGTACAAAACTCAAATCCAAGTAAATCAAAGACCCAGCTACACTGAACTTGTTAGAAAATAAAGGGGAAAATATCCTCCAACACATTGTCACAGATGACCCCTTCCTAAGTATAACATCAGTAGCCCAGACACTAAGAACAACAATCAAAAAGTGGGACCTCCTGAAACTGAGAAGCTTCTGTAAGGCAAAGGCCACCGTCAATAAGACAAACAGACAGCCTACAGAATCAGAAAAGATCTTCATCAACCCTACAACTGACAGTGGACTGATATCTAAAATATATCGCAAACTCAAGAAACTAGAACTTCAAAACCCAAATAACACAATTAAAAAATGGGTTTCAGAGCTTAAAAGGAAATTCTAAACAAAGAACTACAAATGGCTGAAAGACACTTGAACAATTGCCCAGTATCTTTTGTCATCAGAGATATGCAAATCAAAACAACGTTGAAATACCACTTTACACCTTTCAGAATGGCTAAGAAGAAAAACACAGATGACAGATTGTGCTGGAGAGGATGCAGAGCAAGGGGAACACTCCTCCACTGCTGGTGGGAGTGTAAACTTGTTCAGCCACTCTGGAATGCAGTATGGCGGTTTCTCAGAAAACTGGGAATCAGTCTCCCCAAGGATCCAGCAATAACACTATTGAGCATAAACCCTAAAATCACACATTTGTGCACCAAAGGCATTAGCTCAACTATCTTCATAGCAGCATTATTCGTAATAGCAAGAACCTGGAAACAATTTAGATGCCCCTCATCTGAAGAATGGATTAACAAAATGTTGTACATCTATACAATGGAGTACTACTCAGCATTAAAAAATGACATTCTAAAATTTGCAGGCAAATGGATGGATTTGGAGAATACTCTCCAGAACATGCTATCACAAGCCCAGAAAGATAGTCCCTGGATATACTCACTCATTAGTGGACTATAGACAAGAAGCAAAGAATAACCAAGCTGCAAACCACAATCCCTGAACTGCTTGGAATCAGAAGGAACTTAAGAGAGGAATCCAGGAATTCTCTTAGGAAGAGAAAATAGATAAGATCTCTTTAGCTAATTGGTAGCATTACAGTTTGCAACCAAGAAGAGATGGGAACAAATCACGAGAGAAGGAGATGGATGAGTGAGAGGAGCAACAAAGGGGGAGAAAAAAAGGAGATGAAGACCTTAATAGAGAAAGCCAATGTGGGGTTGGAAAAAACCTGTGTGCTAGGGAAACCTCCAATAACTCACAGGATGTCCCTGGCTAGGTCTCCAACCAATAGTGTAGGGAGTGCTTAGACAGGACTTCTATAATCAAATTAATATATTTCTAAGTGTCATCATAGAACCTACATCCAACAATGAATAGAGGTGGAGGCAGAGATTCATGGATGAGCACTGGTCAGAGTTCCTGATCCAGCTGAAAGAGGGGAAGGAGAGTTCGTATGAGCAAGGGGATAGGGATTATGAGGAAAATTTCCAAATGGCTGGCTGGAGCTCTGTGGAGCTCACTGACCAAGAACAGCCACTGGGGAACCATCAGGAAAAGGAGCCAGGCCATCCAACAGTAGGTAACTGTCGACTGGCATGGGCAGTATGTGGAGCCTCATGGGTTGGGATCAGACAGTGTTTTTGTGCATGGGCTGACACCTCACAGGAACACCTAACCCATTTTTGATATTGGGATAAGAAAACCATACTTGCCTGGAGTGGATGCACCACACTGAGCTGACCCACCTTTGGACTTTTTGCCCTTTTGTGGGAAGGCATGGGGCATGGGGAGTAGGGAGGCTGAAGGCTCACTAGGAGAGATTGGGAGGCGAGAACAGAGGGTGAGCAAGGGGATACATGGATAAAATGTCTTTATAAGTAAAAAATAATTTTAAAAAGCATCAAATTGTTTCTGGTCATGTGCACTCAGTGATATTGCTCTAGAACTACTGAATTCTGTAAATAGAATACAGCAAGTGCATATACTGATGTTAAGAACTATTTCTTAAAAGTATAAGATTTGAGACGTATGGCTGCAACATTAATTAGATTGAGTAGCCTGAAATTCCCCATTTGATTTAGGGATCTCAAAATGGTATGTTAAGATTTTTTTGGTTTTGTTTTTTATTTTAGTATTGAAAGAAATATAAAACTTATTTCTTTAACTGTCTACTAAAATCTCATGAATGGTCAGAAAAATTCTATGGAGTATCTTCCACCACAATGTTAAGGCTGTGGTCAGAGAAAAATTAGCTGATACTGATTACCCTTAGAGTAGTGGGCTTTTATCATTTCCCCTTAATTCATGTTTGGAACTTACATTTTACTAATAGGAACATCTGTTATGCCTAAATAATTTGAGTGGATCTTGAGGTTCTTGTTGACCCCTGTCATCTTTCTGAGAATCTCGCACTTTTGCACTGTGGCATGTTACAGTTAGAAAGGGCTTTGATGACCATTCTCTAACAAAAATATTGAACTCAGTGTCTGCTGAGAATTTCTGGTACATGGCATTGGAGTATTGTGTCACTTATTGCGAGGTGAGAACACTACAATTTCATCCAGGAGACACCTCTTGAAGTTTATATCTGCTATCCTCATCCATGTGCCCATTTTTCTTTGTATCCTTTCTGTAATAGACCATGGCCATGGCTGTGACTATATGTAGAGTTCTGTGACATAAACCTGTGAATCACTGAAACTGGGGATCCCAAAGGCTCAACATCTTACCTCATTTGCAAGAAATATGCAGAACAGAGAAACAGCAACATCACCAAGAAATACAACCATCAGAATCCATACCTTGGAAGGCTCTAGAGCTTTTTTTCTTTTTCATTTTTTAAAAGTTTTTATTTTATTTTATGTGAATGGGTGTTTTGCCTGCATGTATAACTGTGTAAGAGTGTCAGATCTTGGAATTACCGACAGTTGTTAGCTGCCATGTGGAGGCTGTTAATCGAACTCAGGTCCTCCAGAGGAATAGTCAGTGCTCTTAACCTCTGAACCATCTTGTGGGTGTGTGAGCCATACCACATGGGGCAGATCTGGGGTCCAGGGATCAAACTCAGGTCGTCAGCCTTGGCAGTAAGCACCATTGTTCACTGGACTATCTCACAGTGCTCTGGATCTTCATTTTATATTACTGCAATAAAAGAAAAAGGGAACTTAAAAGTCTATTGACAACTAAACTAATCTTATGGAGTATTTAAAGAGAAGAAAAACAACTGACATCTATGATTATTTTCAATGTAATTTCCTAGTATTAGTGGAAAAGAGAGTAGAATTTTAGTTAAAAATGTTTCAACTAAAGAAGATGAAATTGAAGTTTTTGAAAAACTGATAATAGGTTAAATAGATTTATTATATTTCATACTAATACTTAGTATGATTAATTTAGTATGTATGTAAATTTAAAGGTAAATATTACTTTAAAATTTTGTGTGCTAGTTTAATGTTTCTTGCACATATATTCAGATGTGATATTTTTAATTTTCATTCTTTCATCATTTTGGCCTGCCTTTAATATTATATTTATGTTTTCATACTTTTGCTATTCTCTGAACAAAATATATTTTAAAAGTATGGTTTGTTATATAAAAATTCGAATATGGCCCATGAATCACTTGAACAAAAGGAGTTTTTTAAAATAGATTTTTTTTATTATCACTTTTAAGTTTTTTCTTTTTTCTTGCTGGAAATTGAACCCAGGGCCTTTTGCATACTAGGCAAGCACTCTACCACTGAGCTAAGCCCTTACCCTCTTCAATTTTTATTTCTATTTCACATTGAAATAGTTATATTTTATGGTTCTTTCTCAGCTATGTAATGTTTCATATTTTTATGGAAGATATCATTTAAATTTTGATATAGAGAAGCACATACTTAACCTTATTTAATTATATTATTTTATGTGAATATGAATTATATATACATATTATATATTAGTATTCAAAGGGTACATTTAATATGCTCTTTGACATTATAATTGTATAATTTTTCCTCTTACATTTAAATAAACTCATGCCTGTACTCCATCTACTCTTGTGAGATAAAGGATTTTGGGAAAAGTTGTAGATAGGAGAGGAAGTGGAATGAAAACCTGTCTGTTCAAGGGTCAGTGATGCTCTTTTATGGTGATGCTGAAGGACCTTGGCCTTTGGACAGTGGACCTGTTTGAAGTTTTGGGTGGACAATGGCGCTTCCAGATCAAAGCAGGCATGCTCTGAATCAGAAGAGGTCTCCTAAGCTGCTTAAGCATAGCCCCAGCTGGTTCCTCCAAAGAAATAAGCTCCAGGTTTTTGTTCTTGTGACTTGTTGCATCCTTTCTGTTTTACATTTCATGTATGTTTGATCTGACTTTTAAAATCTCCTTTCTCCTGCTTTGCTCAGGCCTTCTTGAACCACCCTCTTTGCAGCTAAATCCTTTACCCTTGAACCATTTGCTCTAAACTTTTGAAATGAAGTTTAGTTCATTTCATTCTTACTCTCTTTCTTTAATAAAATTAGTATATAAGATGATAATTTATATTTGTTGTATCATTAGATCTCTCCTTAAAGTTTGGATATATAAATAATCCTCAGTTTCATAATGTTCCAAAATTATTTTTACAATTAGTGCTGTGGATAAAATAAGAGCTACTTAAGATATTTAAAAGATATCTTACTCTCAATCTTCACTTAGGCAAATGTATTTACATTTTTAAATGTTTTATTTGCAACACATTTAATTATAATTAAAAACAAAATGGCATTTGACTTTATCATTAGAAGGTGAAGACTCTTGCTTTGTTCCCATGCATGACAGACTCTCGCACTGCCTTCATTGCTGTCTTCTCAGGAGCCCGTTTCCTCCTCCTCCTCCTCCTCCTCCTCCTCCTCCTCCTCCTTCTCCTCCTGTCATTCTTGCACTTTTTGTTGTGTATTATGTATATTCATCATTAATATTTATGGTAGCACTCTGTAGTTTGGGAGTCTCAAGACATTTTGTTCTTTTTGTTTAACAGGTCCTGAAAGGAGGAGTGTGATGCTAAGGGCTTTACAGCGCAGGCAAGTGCAGGTCCCTGACCGTGGTGTTGAAGGCACTTTGAAATAGATTCAAACATCCTCTGTATTTAGATTCATGTGCAGGAAGATGCACTTATGTGTATTCTCTCCAATGATTTTGACCATAGAGTATATCTTGCGCACAACAGAACATCACCTTTATGAACTTATTTCTAAGTTTTAAAATGACATAAAGTCTTCCATTTCTTTCTTATTTTATTTTTAGTTTGGATTAATTTCCTGACAAATTGTCAAAGATTTTGTGTATGTGTGAAAAGCACAAAATCGTCTGTTTCTGATATGTCAAAAGCTGGAAAACAGCATTTTTATAGCAATGACTGGCTAGTGTCTAACAATCCTCAAAATGCTACAACTACTTGTCTGCTTTGCATTTGCAGACCAGCTCACCCATGATTAGTCTGGATCAATCCATTCTTATACTATAGAGTCTGACAGATTATTAGGATGCATCTTAGAAAATACTTCTCTTGTCCAGGTTTTCCTTTGCTGGGTTGGGTTCCTCAGTTTGTAGATTTAAATCTCAAAATGAGAAAGACCTTTACCTTTAGTGTCTACTTTAATTTTTAACCATTTGTTTGGATTTTCTTTCATTGTGCATAGTTTTAAAATTTGTACTTTTCTTAACCTTTTAACCTAATCTATACCACTTTCTTCTCTTCTTTGGCATACAAGGAACACTTACTTTGCATATCTCTCCAGCATATAATGATTCAAAGTTTCTACAGATTGAACATAACTCTTCTGGTGTCTCTAAGATTTGGCAGGTTTTTTTGGGGGGTTAATTTCTTTCGATAGTATTTTTTTCCACCTGAAGTCAGGGCTTATCATCTAGTCTGGTCTTGTATGTAAAAATCTCTCTCTCTCTCTGTCTCTGTCTCTCTCTCTCACACACACAATACACACCTTTAATTGAACATATTTGTTTGAGGAGGTTGTGTTTGTGGCTAATGCAGAACTGCATGGATAGAAGACTCATATACCCACTAATGACAAGATTCTTTTTGCTGAGCAGAATGGCATGTTTGGTTCCAGAATCCAGGAGCAGTCCTGGAATTATAATGCATTAATCATACAAGCAAAATCTTTCGAAGCCTCCTAGCTCTGCTTTCCTTGAGATTGACCCATACATTTATTTGAACATCCATTCTGTAACCCACCTCATTCACTCCTCCTAGATGGTCCACAGAAAGTCAGAATAGAACACAAATGTCTCTTTTGTAAGCATAGTGTTATGAACAATATATAAGCTGAAAGACTTTTATATAATTACAAAATCAAAATATAGTAGTAAACCCACAAAATAAAGCCACACATGCCAGGCTTACTGTAAAAAAATAAAAATGTGCAAATATTGAAGGAAATATACTTTATTATTTCAAATTGAAATAATAAATTTGTTTTATTGTTTATATATTTGCTATGTCGATCTCTCAAAAATATTCAGAACCTTTCTAATGTTCAATTAAAAACTTAAATAAGTTTCACGTTATTTTATATACTGTGAATAGTGGCATAGGAAATATATAATCTGAATATCAAAACTTCTGATAACTCAATATTGTTCCTAATTTGAATGTGATTTTATTTATTTAATATAGTTTATTAGAAGAAAAAGTCATTGTATGAATATGATTCATATCTCCATTTAAATATTTCTTTATTATAATTCATGTGTGTGTTTGTATGTGCATGGTATTAGTATATTGTATGTGTTTGGGTGTGCATGCACCTTGTTAGATACGGAGAACAGAGAACAACTTGCAAGAAAGTTTTCTCTCCCTGTACCGTGTGAGTCTCTGTGGTTGAACTTTGGTGGTCAGGGTTGGTCCAAAATCGTTTACCCCTGAGTCACCTGACTGCCCCCAGATTTCTTTATATGAGTAAGCCAATAAAAGCTTAGAAAGATGCTTTTCCAAATGTTCTCCCCATGGTAGTGGTGAACTAGGCACTACCAGCTACTCCAGTTTCCTCTCTGCTTTAAGGATTGCCTCTCATCAGATTCGTAATAATTTCATAACTCATTAAAAGAAAATAATGACTGTGGGGGAAAGGAGAATGAGGCTTTCTTGGTTGTACAATACAGAGGGTCAGCTTTGAAACCACATACCCACAAATAAAACAACAAAAGAACTGAGCAGGTTACACACACACACACACACACTTGTTCATACACATATGCATATAACAACAGTTATCAAACAAAAGAGGCCATCAACTTGCAATGGGGATCAGGCTATGGGTTTGAGGGAGGGAGGCTGGTAGGGGCTGAGGGAAGAAAAAAAGGAGGAAAGTTACTATGATTCTAATTTTTAAAAAATTTTTAAAATGCTAAAGAAACTGAGATTAAGAAAAACAGCATCTTCTTCATTGTTATTAAATTTGTAGTGAATATTTAAATTTGTTCAAGTAAGTTGTCTTAGCTCTTTGGTTTGCACAAAGGAAAACACAAATGATATGGGATTATTATCTCAATGTGATAACATTTATATTAGTGGAAAAGTAGAAGATTGGATTTATATGTTTAAGATAAAATCTTATTTATGATTAGGTTCTTGATTTACAATAATACATATACCTAGATAATTCCTCTTAACTATAATATTTTACTGGGTTATCATGGGTCCTCTTGCTGACTGTTCTTTATTGGCCTCCAGGGTTACCTGGTTCACTACTAATTATTCTACTGGGATAAATAAATATCAGATGTGTAAATATTTCTGTTTTTAAATTACACTTAACACACATTTAATATATTTATAGTTTTGTGAAAGGTCATTTGTATTTTTTTCTAAAAAATTCCCATCCATTTTTTATTTAATGATTTTTTTGGGAGGGGGAACTTCATACAGGGACTCTGTATCTTTACCACTCTATTCTCTCTCCCGCATCTCCCCTCTCTTTCCCTCCCTAATTTACAATCTCTTCTTTGATTATTGTTACACACACACACACACATTACACACACAAACACACACACCACTGAGTTCATTTATATTTTTTTGTATGTACAGGTGTTCAGACCACTTGAGATTAGAGAACCTCTGTGGGAGTGCATTCCTGGAAGAAAATGATTCTCACTCTCTCAGCAGACATTGAGCACTTGGAGCTTCAGTTAGGGTAGGGAACATGGCAAATTTTTTTCTGTCCACTTTGGCACATCAAATGTTTGTTGTCTCTAGGTTAGTCTTGTTCAGGTAATCATGTTGAGGGTTCATGGTAGCCAATGACTTGTTAAATATAAAAGACACTGATCTTCTGGTTTTTAGAATCATCTTGTTCCACCATTCACAAAATTCCCCAAGCCTTAAATGATGTGTTGCATTTTAGTTGGGGTTCAGTACTCCACTGTCATTTACTCTCTGCCTTTTGAACAGCTGTTGATCTCTGTAATAGCCCTGTCCACTGCAAGGAGAAGCCTCTTTTTCTTTTATTATTATGAATAAAGAAGTCACATTTTCTATCACTGTACATCCTTAATCAAGGTCCCTTCTCCCTCCCACTACATCAGGTCATTCTTTCTTCTCCATATCTCCCCATTCCCCCTATGGGCAAGCGATCCCAAGGTCCCAAGGTCCCAATATTGCTTAGTTCAGCCTCCACTCCTGGCAAATTCAGTTTTCTCCCCCCAGCATCAAGACTGAGTCAGGTGTTCCTCAAGGGGTAGTGGGATCCAAGGTGTCAGTCCAAGGTGTTTCCGATCTCCAGCTGTTCAGTGGTTGTGGTTTGCAGCTTGGGCATGCTTTACTTTTTGTTGTTGCTTTTTTTGTTTTGTTTTTTTGTTTAGAGTCCACTAATGAGCGAATACATTCCCTGCTTATCTTTCTGGGTTCATGATACCTCGCTCAGGAGGATATTTGCCAAATCCATCTATTTGCCTGCAAATTTTAGGATATCATTTTTTTCTTACTGCTGAGTAGTACTCCATTGTGTAGATGTATCACAGTTTGTTAATCCATTCTTCAGTTGAGGGCCATCTAGGTTGTTTCCAGGTTATTGCTATTACAAATAATGTTGCTATGAACATAGTTGAGCTAATGCCTTTGGAGTGCTAATGTGCATCTGTAGGGTATACACCCAGAAGTGGTATTGCTGGGTCCTTGGGGAGATTGATTCTCAGTTTTCTGAGAAACCGCCATACTACATTACAGAGTGGCTGAACAAGTTTACACTCCCACCAACAATGGAGGAGTGTTTCCCTTGCTCAGCACCCTCTCTAGCATAGGCTGTCACCTGTGTCTTTTATCTTAGCCAATCTGACAGGTGTCAGGTAGTATCTCAAAGTTGTTTTGATTTGCATTTCTCTGATGGCTAAAGATGATGAGCACTTTTTCAAGTGCTTTTCAGCCATTCGTAATTCTTCTGCTCAGAATTCCCTTTTTAGTTCTGAACCCCATTTTTTGATTGGGTTATTCAAGGTTTTGGGCTCTAGATTCTTGAGTTGTTCATATATCTTAGAGATGAATCCTCTATCACTTGTAGGGTTGATGAAAATCTTTTCCCATTCTGTCCTATTGACAGTGTCCTTGGCTTTACAGAAGCTTCTCAGCTTCAGGAGTTCCCACTTATTGATTGTTGATCTTAATGTCTGTGCCACTGGTTTTATATTTAGGAAGTGGTCGCCTGTGCCAATTCGTAGAATTGTATTTCCCACTTTCTTTTCTATCAAGTTCAAAATGCCTGGGTTTATGTTGAGGTCTTTGATCCACTTGGATTTGAGTTGTGTGCAGGGTGCCAGGCTTGGATCTATTTGCATTTTTCTGCACACTACCATCCAGCTATGACAACACCATTTGTTACAGATACTATCTTTTTTCCATTGAATATTTTGGGCCTCTTTGTCGAAGATCAGGTGTTCACAGGTTTTTGGGTTAATGTCTGGATCCTCAATTCTATTCCATTGATCCACAAGTTTGTTTTTATGCCAGTACCAGGCTGTTTTTATTACTGTAGTATAGCATAACTTGAAGTCAGGGATGGTGATGCCTCCTGAGTTTTTTTGTTGAGCAAAATTGTTTTGGCAATCCTGGATTTCCTGTTATTCCAAATGAAATTGAGCATTTTTCTTTCAAGGTCTGAAAAACATTGCCTGATACATTTTAAATCTCCTGAAGGTATGTCTAATGCCTTACCTCTAACTTGGGGAAAATATGTTAAAAACAACTTAGACAATCAACAGCTTTGGCAGGTGTTTAAAACTACTTTATACTTGTAGTACATTTGCGCCAATGCATTTTTTTTATTAACTAGAACAAAAGACGCCTTAATAAATACTGTAGGAATGTGGCCTGATAAACTCTGGCCTGTCATTATTGTGATAGAGCCTCTGTTTTCAATCATCTAATTTAGGGTCTGGACTCAGATTTAGAATCTTGTCCATTAGTTGTTAGCACAGGCAGAAGGTGTGGTAACATCTTTCAAATCAGTAAAGGTCATGTCTAAGTCAGAGATATATAGTTCATTGTAAGAAATTCTCTTTCTAGAAATGCGGAAGGCAGTTTTTTGTTAAACAGGAAGTGACCCTTCTCCCATCAAGAAACCCAAGGAGACAAATTATAATCCAAAGATTGCTCTATAAGACTAGAATCAGGCAGGGAAGGTGCTAGTGAGGTCTAATGAAGGGCCGAGTTGCTGTTCCTCAAATGCTTTTCTCTCTAGCCCCTGCCAGATACAAAAACTTTGTGTCTTTGTACCTTTACTCTGATAAGTATTATTTTCCCATCAGCTGTTTAGAGTAAGATGATAAATAGGCATCTCCAGAGGTCAAAATTCAACTTGACATGAGTGTCACCATTTTGAGTCACAAAGGACATGACTGCTTTAGGGTAATGTGGTCAGCTTTCCCTCTGTCATTTCCCAGCATATATAGCTAAGCAAAACCATTAAAATGAAATGTGGTTCTTTATGCCAATCACAAAGAATGTGCTTAGAGTTTTCTTTTTCTTTCATTTTAAAACTTTTTTTACATATGAACTACAGTTCCCCTTCCCTCCCCCCCCACTCACTCCCAAGCTTCCCCTCACAACACCCCACCATTCGCTCCTTGAAGAGGTTAAGGCCTCCATGGGAAATCACCAAAATCTAGGATATCAGTTTGAGGCAAGATCAAGCCCCTCCCTCCTGTATTAAGGCTGAATAAGGTATCAGCTATAGGGAATGGGTTCCAAAGAGCCAGTTTGAGCAATAGGGATAAATCCTAATCCCACTGCTAGAGGCTCCATCAACTGCCCAACCCACACAACTGTCATCCACATTCAGAGGTTCATATAGATTCCCAAGCTGTCAATCCAGGGCCTCTCAGTAGACCAGGTCAGCTGTCTGTGGGTTTCCCTATCATGATTTTGTTCCCTTGGCTCATATTAGCTTGAGGTAAACCATGTCATACTAACAATTTTGTGTTTTCTTGTGATTCCAACTGGTCTTATTGCCACCTAAAATAGAGTTTTATCAGTATGACCCAAGTAAATTGTATTCTGTGAATTCTTGGATCTCTCTTCTCCTGTTAGTTTCCTGGTGACCTGGACCAGTTCTACAGTATAGGTTATTAAAGAACAACAGGCTTCCCTTATCTGTGGAAAAATTCTCTTTTTTAAAAGTGACCTGGAGGCAGAATCCCAGCGCTCTCTGGGGCAGGGGCAGGTGGACGCTGTCCCTGACCACTTCCACGGCTCCTGCTGAGGGAAACCCCGCCACAACCTCGAACTGAGAAAAGCAACTGCTGGGGTCTCCGAGGGGCGGATTCGGACCCCGCCCAGAGGTCAGGAGGGGGCTAGAGGCCTCAGTGCCTTTATCCCAGCCTGGGAG
>PVIH01010067.1:0-77954 GCA_004025045.1 Sigmodon hispidus
GTTGTATTTTGAAATGTGAGTTAGCAATAAAGGATAGCAGCAATACTGGCTTACAGGATACACCGTGCACAAATGTGGAAGGCCTCAGGGGAAACAGAATGATACTTAAAAAAGTGATATGTGATTGTACAGACAAGCTCCTACCTGCCTTAGTTTCTCAGCAGGAGAAACTTAGATTTCATATAAAATAATAGCTGAATTCTTAAATCTATGATCTGCCTGGGAAGAGTGCATATACAAATTCTATTTTATAAAATGAATGCAAAAAAATATTAAACAAAATTCCTGGCATCCAAAATCCATGAACTTAGTTTTTAAATTAGGCAAAATTGAATCACATTACATATGCTATCAGACCCAGGGGTTAATTTAAGTTTTACTTTCTAATAATTATTACCTAAAAATAAATGCTTTTGATAAAAGCTAGGAGGAGAAAGTTGTGTCTTGTCTCTCAAGTATTTTGAAAACAACTACTGTAAGAGTGAGCAGACCACCTTCCAGGGTAGAAACCTGAAGTAGACACCCAGCTTTAAACATGTAACTTTACAGCCAGTACAAAAGGAGAGGTGTTTGCATGAGAACAGAACTCTTAGCTGAGCTGCAGGCAAGGAGAGTCATTATTTATAACAAGCTGTTCTGCTACTGGTGATTAAGGGAACAACAGTGAATTAATGCTGTTATCTTAATATTGTTTAAATGGCCTCTAGATGTGGTGCAGAGCCAGGCTAGGCAAAGTGGTTAACATGGAATAAATGTCAATCCAAGAAAGCTTTCTGGGAAATATTTCACGCAGAGTTGAATTTGCTTAATTAATGGCCTCAGAATGATAAGCTCCGATAAGCCTCTTGTGTATAGTCTGATATAATTTGGGGAAACAGGCCAGCCTGATTTAATGCAATCTCCTTCAGAGATTGGTAAAACTGGTGAGCTTCTGGGTAATTATCAGACATGTTAATGGTTTCTCTTTTCACAGTGTAGTTTCTGCCTTAGGTTATCTGGAGAAATGGATGAGCAAAGTACAGAATACTTTGGTAGGACCATTACCTGCAACTTTAGCTGCCTGTTTGAATAACAATTTGGATTTCAACATATAAACAAATTTGCCATTATCTCCAAAATATGGTTTCATTAAAACACTGTTTCAGTATTAGTCTACAACAGCAGGAAGCTTCATATAATGTGAGCTTGCAAAGGTCCATGTCCATAACCCTTATGACTCTACGTATCTTTAAAGAGTGTGCTAAGGAAAAGCTCACTTTCAACTTGTTGCCCTCCAAGTAAGCTGGAAGTACAGAAGCCACAATTTTTGAGCTGATTAGACATTTTTATTTTTGTATTTTAATAGTAGTCAACTGTAGCTGGTAGTGGTGTCACATGCCTTTGATCCTGGTACTTAGAAGCAGATGCAGGCAGATCTCTGAGTTTGAGCCAGCCTGCTTTACAGAGTGAGTTCCAGGACAGCCATGACTACATAGCAAAATTCTTCCTTAAAAAAAGAAGTCAACTATTCAGGGTTTATAGGGCGAAATGGTGAGCATAATGACAAGGTTAAAGCAGCAGTCTGTACAGAACAAATAACATTAATGAAACTTGAGAATTAAAAACAGAAATGTATTCCCAATCATTTAGCAGCAACTGGATACCTTTCATGATGCTGGAGGTTTCTGGATGGTTATAGTAACACATCCAAAGATGACACTGGCTGCCAGTATAGGTGAGAACTGGCATGATTATGAAGGGTGATGGCTGACATAACTGCATTTATGAAAAAGTTATTAAGATAAATTTTAATTTGATGATAGTTTTATGTTGCATGGACATTAGCACATAAGTAGTTAACTACAGGATTCAAAGAAGTAGGGCCAGCCAATCGTTCAGAAACTGGACCAATCAAAACAATGAACTAAAATAAAACACTATTTCTTATAAGCAGATTTATTTCAGTCTTTTTTAATATTGTAGGTAGATGATACTATCAGCTAGTCAGCCAACTATGAACACATTTGTGCATTCTATGGAAGCTGATCAGCAAAGTCCTGTCCTCAAGCTTAGTTGTTCACTTAAAGCAGTGGGAAAATTGAAGAACATTATCAGAACTATCATCATTGTTTTCATTGTTGAGAAATCATATTGCACTTTTATGCTTGTGTTCTCTCTTTGTGATAATTTCCAACTCTATTTATGAGTTTTTCTTCTTTATATTTTTCCACATCTATTATTTATCTTTTCTTTTCAGGAGGCCCTTGTTTGCATGCAGAAATGATCAAGTGCTTCTTATAATCTTACATTTGTGGGAACTGAAGCAATCTGAACTGGTAAGACCTTTGGAAAATGACCCCAAAGTGACCTGAAACTGAGGTTATTGTGAAAGAAGAAGAAGAAAAAAGGTAATAGTCCTGCACTGGCTCCTAATGAGCCTATTATTTTATACCACTACATGTACTCTCACATGTTTATTGAATGTGAAACTTTATTGGTTACTTATTATGTTTTTAATTGTTAATCTGGATGGACTTAAGAAATTGTTTTTGATGATTCTGTCCCCTAGCTGTGTCTAGAGGATGGTGAAGCACATCAGCCCTCAATAAAAATATACATGAAATAACTGTGTTTGGAGAATCAACAACTAGAAAATATTCTATTCTTTTTATACATAAATCTTTGGGGCTTTATTTTAGCCAAAGCTGGCTTTAGACTCATTATTTACTTGAGACTGGTCTTGAACTCCTGACCTTTCTGTTTTCACTTCCAAATGCTAAGATTATTTGTAAGGGCTCCAATATAGAGATTTTTTTATAGATAGTCTTAAAAAACAAACAAACAAACGTGGATCTGATTAACTCAGAATTGAGAATTTAGGGATTTCTGAAATTCTTGTTGGACCTCTTGTACTGTGAAGCATGATTAAGGAATCTTTCTTGTACAGTGTATCTCATCAGATCAACACCTAGGAATACACTTTGGGAAAGTCATGGCACTATTTCTGGTACTAAATCAAACACAGCCTATCCCTATTACTTAGAGTAAATGTCTATAGGCATCAATTAATATACCAAATACTTTATGGAGCCACCAGTGTGACAAGTTAACAAGTTTTCCCTTGAAAATGTTATACTAAACCCCTAGTGAACTGTGAAACATGATCTTTGCTGATACAATCAACTACGATGACATTATTAAAGGCCAGTCCATTACTTCTATGTATTCATATAAACAAAGATACAGTAACAAAAACAGACCTGCACAAAAAGAACAATGTAAAGACACACAGGTAACTTACCACATGTACTCAGGCAGAAATTAGAGAAAACCAGGAAGCCTTGAACAGTGGTCACATTAACTGAAAACTAGGAGACAGGCATGACAGCATTCAGTTAACACCTGATTTCAGATATCTAGCATCCAAACTCTAAAAGAACATATTTTTGATCTTTTCTATCACGCAGCTTGTGGTGCCTTGTTTTGGACACCCTAGACATTAGTCTTTGAAGAAAGGAGTATGATATTGCTGAAGTACCTAAAAATGTAGCAATAGCTTGGGCTTCGATAAGAGAGAATGGAAGAGTTTTAAGACGTACAAAAGTACCAAAAATAACTTGAAGAGGCTATTTTATATTATATTTGTACATTAAAGGTACTTCAGTTAAGGTCATTGATGGAAATGAACAATTCCTGAAGCCTGGAGGGGAGACGATCTTTTTATAAGGAGGCAGAAGACATGTGTAATTTATATCTACATCGGGAGAGAGAGCTATTTCTCAGCAAAATGTGGATGCTATAGACTGACTTCTTAACATTTATGATTAGTTTGAAATAATAAAGAAATTAACAAAGAAAATCTTCCTTGAGGCTATGAATCGGTCAGATGCATCATGTTTATAACTTACCATGCTTTCCCACCACTAGAGTGTGTTTAAAGCTATTTCATAAAATCTACAACTGTTGCTTGAACTCAATACATGCAGACAGAGAATCTCAACCAGGAAGCATGTCAAACACTCTTAAATTTTGGCTCAATAATTTATATATATAAATTTCCCAAGAACTTATGAAAATTTATAGTTATCATAATTCTTGCTTTTATAAAAATAAATTGTTTAGTTCTAAATGAAAAAAGTTTTGACTCTGGCAAGTACATTGTGTTTGTAATGGATACTGGGTGAAATAAGAAACTAAATTTAATTTTACACTATGTATTGTAGTAAGGAGAACAATAAAAGAGAAGAGAAATAAAAAAATACACAGTTGAGGCCATATATGAAATTGGTTTTGAAGTCAGCTCTTAGCATTTTATTTCTGGAATGAGACTTGGAGGTAGTTGGGATGACTTTACCATCATAAATTTTCCAGCAGTGACAAAGAGTGTACCTTCCATCATGTATTAAGGCCATAAAAGTAGTGTCTGATCTTATTTTTAAGCTTTAATTAAATCAAACTGCCACCTAAAGCTTTGTTTTGAAATGCTACATAAAATTATATAGATTCTATAGAAAAACTTGTTATGATAGGAAATGTAAATAATATTGAAATTGCTTCCTCTATCCCCATTCTCCTTCTGTAGCTAAACTAGCTAAGACTAAACACTACGAATGCAGAAAAATGAGTATTCTTCATTGTCGTAGATTAATATATATATACATATACTATTTTACTTTAAAAGGTAGGCTTTACTTACTAAAATTGTATTTTATAGAGTTAAAAGCTTATAAATTTAATCTGTATAAAAATATTATATATGTAGGAAATATTGTTAGTTCTTTAGAATATAGGTATATCTCTTTGCTGAGTCCCCTGCAATTATCATGGCTTGGGTCTGACTAGGGGCCACAAGAAAAAGACAGGAAAGGATCAGGTGGACTGGAGTTTCAGAAGTTATTGCATTTAACTGAACAAGTAGGTGGGTTATTTCATTCAAATAAAAATTATGGAGTTTTTGTAGTATACAGCTGAATCATTGGGAAAATGTATCTAATCTGAGGAGGATCAGTCTCTGTAGTAGAAGGTCTTCAAACTATAGATTTTGGGATGGGGGAGCTATGAGTACATTTTCCTCACACACCATCAACATCAGTGTAAGATGTTGGCTTTGTCATTCCTCTGAGCTTTGAACCAGGGAAAGGCTGAGCAATATTTCTATAGATCAATGACTATGTGGTCCTTCACTCACTCAACGTTCCCTGCTGATTCCACATTTTTTTCTTATTTCTTAGATATTCATGACAGATCTTCAGGCTTAGTATAGAGACAGGTCACTATAATTCTGTACACAAGATTGGGATGGAGTTAAGTAAGAACAACATCATAATGGTCACTGTGCTCAAAACAAGCACAAGGATGTTTTAAAAGTATAAAGAGATAGATAGCTTGAAGCTCCTCAAGGAATATTTTTACAATGTTAGCAGAAACTGATTAATCACAGGCTTTTTCTCCTCTAGGATGTGGTTGATATAATAGGGCCACATTCATGCTATTATTATTGTAAGTCCAGGTTCTCAGGAGATGAATCCCAATTAATTCCCAATTATCTTGTCTAAATTGAAGGGCTGTAATCTGTCTCAAATAGTTGAACAGGGCTCATTGGAACTCAGTGGTTATAGAAATCCCAACACCTCCCTAAATGGAAGAACTCATTAGTAAAAACAGGTGTGGAAGCATATAATAAAACCACTAGATGCAAAAGCATAGGCTTGCTATGCTTCTCTCCAGACCATCTTGCCTGCATGGAAAACACACCAGATATACAAACTCAATCTCAGAATCTAAAAACATCAAGAATGAATCTAAATACATCAAGATTATCCCCTTTAGTTATAGTTTTCCTCCTTTCCCACATTCCTGCACCACCACTTTTGGCCAAGGTGCCCTTGGCACAACATAGCAGCAAAGTGCTGGCAGAAACCTAGCTGCCAAGGTTACCATTACCTCCATATTCCTTTACTTGTAGAACACTGAAATAGACCACCTCAACCATCTTGTCAGAGGTCTACCTCTACCAGCACCTGTAGCACGGATTCTGGTTGTTATTAAATGAAACTCAGAGCCAGATATCAGAAAAGCTGTAATATCAAAGAGAGAAAACAGACCACACTCAAATCTCACCTGTTTCTACAGAATGGTCTGTCTTCCTATGCCTACCTTAAATACCTTCTTAGCCCAGTTGTTTTACATCCAGGTTAAGATTAAAGGTGTGAGCTACTACTATTTGGTAGTTAATCCTTCAACTCACAGAACCACAGAAAAACCCTCCTGGATTGACTGTGGTGGATCTGTTCTCTTTCCATTCCAGACTGCTTTTATTAAATATATAACATATCACTACAAGAACCACACTACAGACACTTGCCTATTCCTTGCTTTTTGTATTGTGGTTTTGTTTGTTTATAAAAATATAACAAGAAAATATTAAGGTTATCATTCCCAAAATATTCCTGTAAAAGTAAGCCACTGGAAGGGATCAAGTCAGCCAGCTCTGCCAGAGCTCCACCCCATTACCAATACAGTCACTTAGCCACTGCCTCTCTTTTTTTTCCTTTTAAACTAAATATAACAGGAAAGTGGCTACACCAAAAGAAAACTGGGAACATGCTCGGGTTCCTCAGCCATGTATCCTTCCTTCAATCTTTCATCAATTATTTATTCATTTGTTTATTTATTTATTTTGGTTATTTGCTTTCCTCATAGCCAAATTCTCCATCTCCTTGCCTGGAAACCAGTGGCATCTTTTCCCAGCACAGCTCCCAAATCTAAAAAAAAAAAAAAAATACCATGTACCTTGTGTTCATCTTACTTCTGTGCTTTTTCTAAAATTTTCCTCCAAAGAACCAACATGTATCTGGAGACCCACTGATTTTTTTTGTAATAACAAAGCTGCTTCCTTTCAGTTAAGCATGGACTATAGCTGCTGCTGCTATCCTGAACTGGAACATACAGTTTATCATTACCCTTCAAGGTGGATCTGAACAACAATGGCTCTCAGGAATCTGCAAGACTTCAGCTTGGGACTACAGAGGCTTTTGGACTTGTGGACTGAACAGCTTTTGCAGGTTTTGAGTCTCTTCGGCATGAAAAGTTATTGTGCCACTACCTAGACCCTATCATGTTCTCTAAAATCATTCATTTCCTTTAGTAAATATTAACTTTTTGGATAGTTTTATTTAGAGCCCTAATACACTTGTATTCTGCTAGCACCCTAAGTTGGAAAGAAACATCCATAGCTCTTAGAGTCCTGAATGGATAATGATGATTGCCTACCATTACTACTTCATGCTATTAGCAATTTCTTAAGATCAATAATTTTTGTATATTTATACAATTACTATAACAAAAATGGGTAAATTAGTAGAATGTGACATGTACCTTTATTCCCCACAATCACTTTTTGCATATCATTGTTCACACAACCTAATCAAAATAGGCATGTCTGGCGGAATCTCCCAATTTCAATTTCCCAGTATCGTAAAACAAATATAAATACAAGCAGAAAAAACACAACGGCATTTCTCCCTAAAAGCTTATTCTGGACATAGTAGACATTAGAAGGAAACAATAGTGTCCATTATTCTTACTAAGGGGATATCTTAGTTAAGAAAAACCTCTGATGTTTCCTAATTACTTATATTGAATACATAAATATGTTTTTGTGAAATTATTTTGTATTGTAACTATTCATGGTAAAATGAGACTCACAAAATGCAAATACACTGAACCATTAATATAATCAAAACTTGAGATCTTTATTGTGTTCATGATTATCATCCATTTTTCTTACATGATTTTATCAAAAATATTTTTTGAAATGAATATTTCTTCTCATTTGGTATCTTTGTTGGGGTACCCGACCTATAAAGGGGCATCTACCATTCAGGTTAGCCAAAAGAGTTTGAAGACATTGGCAAAATCCCAAACTGATCTTAACTCCAAAAAGTCAGAAAGAATTTCATTAACCTTTTAGTAAAAATGCTATATTTCTCATTTGCTCAATTTGAAGGCCATGTATTCCCCAGAGAACAAAACAGCCAGACAAATGCACAGTGATCATTATATACATCATATAAGGATTTATATTTTTAAAAAGTAAAATTCTAAGATTCTAGCCCAGAATAATTGAGTAAATTTAAATATCTGTGTTTATTCTTAATATTTTACTGATAGAAACCAGAGCATTGGAAAGGCCTTCTTATAACTGCTAGGGGCCGTATTCCTTCCCTTCCCAGTCCTAATGACACTGGGCAGAGTCTGAGGCATTATTCCTATATGGTCAAGTTTATTGGTTTGATGTGGAGCAAACTGAATGAAGCAATGTTTATGGGCATAAAAAGGATGGCTAAAGGCAATTATCAAAATATATACAATACTATTCTTTTTTCTCACCGCATGGAAGCAGAAACTTAACTAATCAACATCAAACTTCCAGTATTTATTACAAATGGAGAAAAAACATGAATTCAAATATTCTAGAATTTGTGTTTAAATTGCTTAACTATAGACATCATAGCACCAATTTAATTTTGAAATATTTTCATAGATTCTAAAATGGTACAGTTTTTAAATTTGAATAAAGATGAAATGGATTCCTTTTGATTCCTGTGACTTTCATGTCAATTACTGAACCTAACTTCCTTGTTAGAACTCACACATCAGCAGGCAGTACGGAAATCTGGTGAACATCTTTCAATATCTCTACTTAGAAACTGCCCTCTAGACCCGAGCTTCTTGCTAACACATCAGTAATGTGACTCATATTACAAATGACTGCATTAACTATTCCAGGGCTCTGAAATAATCCATTTTTATTGACACATTGTGTATCCATATTGTTCTTGAAAAGCAAGGAGTAAGAGTTCCTTGTCACTGGCAATATCAGCCAAATAATTTAAAAGATCGTTGGCAGCTTCTATCTTCTAACTGCTGCAGTGACATTGTCCACCTCCAGTGTTGTGTAAGTAGCAGTCCTGCTAATTGTTCCAAGGCTTCAGGTTATTTGGCATCTGATTTGACTTGTCTACAACAAGATGCTGAGCTATGAAGTGTTCTGTATCTTGGATGCTTTGCCACATTTCTCCACACCCCTGTCACTTTTAGAAAAACAAGGTCAACTACACAAAAGCAAGATGGCAGAGTTTCAGGCTCAATGATGCTGATTATCAGCACAACGTGTGCTGTTGAGCTTGGCATTAATTTGTCCTTCAAGGAAATCACTAGTTCACCTGGAGCTGGCTAAGGCAATTCAAAAAGGAATTATGAAAGTAGTGCTTTCCCTCTTAAAGTATACCTCACCACCCATCTAAGAAAACATAACTTAAAATCTCTAGTCAAATTATGGGCACCAATTATTTTTTTCAGAAAAAAATACTGCTGCTCACATTGATTATACTCCAAAACATTTTCATTTTAATATTTCTGGAATATTATTTTAAGATGTGTTACATTTGTTTATGGTGTGGAACATTTGTTTCAATGATGCAAAGATGTGTTGCATTGTAATAGGTTGCTTTCGCTTAACCCTGTGAAGCTGTGTTACTTTGCCTGTCTAAAACGCATGATTGGTCTAATAAAGACCTGAACAGCTAATAACAAGGAGAAAGAAAAGTCTGGGCTAGCAGACAGAAAGAGTAAATAGAAGAAAAAAAGAGTAAGGAGACCAAGGAATGAGGAAAGAAGGAGAGGAGTATTCCAGGAGACTTTACCCAGTCACATAGCAAGATTTGAAATAAAAAAGAAAAATATATGGACATAGAGAAGTTAATAGCCCAGATTAAAAAAAAGTACATGGACTAATCATCCTGAGTGAGGTAACACAGACCCAGAAAGATAGACTTAGTATGTACTGACCCATCAGTGTTTTTAGACATAAAGCAAATACTATCCAGCCTGCAAACCATAACCCCCGAACAGCTTGGGAATAGAAGGAACTTAAGAGAGACACCCAGGGATCTCCCTCGTAGGAAGAAATAGAGAATATCTCCTGAGTAAATTGGGGTCATAATGGGGAGTAAGCAGGAGAGGTGAAAACAAATCATGAGAGGAGATGGTTGAGTGAAAGGAGCAACAGAAAGGGAGAACAAAGAAATGAATATCTTTATAGAAGGAGCTGCTGTGAAGTTAGAAAGAGACCTGGTGCTAAGGAAACCACCTAGAACTCACAAGATTTCCCTGGCTAGGACTCCAAGCAATAGTGGAGAGGGTACCTAAACAGGACTTTCCCTATAATCAAATGAATGGCCACACAGCAATGAATAGAGGCAGTAGCAGAGATCCATAGCTAAGTACAAGGTTGAGCTTGCAGTCCAGCTAAGACAGAGCAGAGATTGTATATGAGCAAAGGGATCAGGATCATGAGGAGGAAACCCATAGAGATTTCTGAATGGAGCTATTGGGAGCTAACTGAATCAGAAACAACTGCTTTAGGGGAAGGGGCTAAACCCTCCAAAGGTACAGGACTGTTGAATAGTATGGGCATTTTGTGGAGCCTCTTGGAGTAGGAACAGACTGTTCCTGGTGTATGAACTGTCATCTTGCCATTCACTACACAGGAACACCTAACTCAGCCTTAATACTGGGATTAAGTACTCAGACCTACCTCAACTAGACATGCCACATTTCACTGGCCCACCTTGGGACTCCTTGCCCTCCTTGGGGAATGGATGAGGAGATGGGGAGAAGCTGAGGGAGGACTGAGAGAGACTAAGAAGAGGGAAAGAAGGGGGAAGCAGTGGTATATATGGAATAAACATTTTTAAATTAAAAAATATTATGTTGAATAAAAAAGAAAGAAAGAAAAGATGACAAGAAACAAGCCAAGCTAAAACAGAGACATAGTCTCTGTGGACTGATCTCTAAAATATATAAAGAACTCAAGAAACTAGAGCATGAAAACCTTAAATAATACAATCAAAAAATGGGGTTGAGAATCAAAAAGGGAATTCTCAGCAAAACAATTACATTTGGCTGAAAAGCACTTGAAAAAGTGCTCAGCATCTTTAACCATCAGTGAAATGAAAATCAAAACAATTGCTAAAATAAAAAACACAGAGGACAGCCTATGTTGCAGAGGTTGCAGAGCAAGGGGAACATTCCTCCATTGTTGGTGAGAGTGTAAGCTTGTTCAGGCACTCTGGAATGCAGTACAGCAGTTTCTCAGAAAACTAGGAATCAATCTCCCCAATGATCCAGCAATACCACTACTGGGCATATACCCTAAAAATGCACATTCACACTCCAAAGACATTAGCTCAACTATGTTCATAGCCTCATTATTCGTAATAGCAAGAACCTGGAAATATCCAGATGCCCCTCAACTGAAGAATGGATTAACAAACTGTGGTACATCTACACAATGGAGTACTACTCAGCAGTAAAAAGAAATCATATTCTAAAATTTGCAGATAAATGGATGGATTTGGAGGATATCCTCCGGAGCAAGGTATCACAAACTGAAGGGATAAGCAGGGGATGTACTTTCTCATTAGTGGACTTTAAACAAAAAGCAAAGCATTCCCAAGCTGCAAACAACAATCACTGAACAGCTTGGGATCTGAAATAGCTTGGACTGACACCTTGGAGCCCATTCCCACCAGAGGAACACCTGACCCAGTCTTGATGTTGGGGTGAGGAAAGCAGATCTGTGTGAAGTAGATGCTGAACTAGGCCACCTTGGGACCTTGGGACCTCCTGCCCTTGCTGGGGAGGAGATAAAGTTTTGGGGAGAAGAGAAAGTGACTGGGAGGGGTGGGAGGGAGAAGGGAGTTTGAACAAGGGGATAAATGAATAAAAAGTATGACTTTATTCATAATAAAAGATTTTTTAAAAATCAACAACAACAAAAGAAAATGGCCTACAGGCATGATAATAAGTCAGTCTGAGGGATTCTTTTCTTAGTTGAGATTCCCTCTAATCAACTGACTCTTCTTTGTGCCCTGTTGGCCAACACTACCCATAACACATATTAAAGACTGTGTATGCCCCCATCAAATAAACCTCAGTGTGTGGTATTTTAGGAGCCTCCCAAAGGGACAGAAGTACAAACAACAAACTACATTAGTGAAATGTATTCATTGTGTTCCAATAAATTATTAACTACATGAAACAACACCATTACCATTAATATGATCAAATAAATGGCAGATTTGATGCCTAAGTGTCCCGCGCAACCCTGCCAGCAAGGAAAGCACAACACCCAGGATCTTTCAGCAGTTTATTCGGGACCTTTACAATTGTTCTCCTTTTGTCCTTCTCTCTGCTTCTCCTTCTCCTCCCCCGGGAAACCCCCCACCACCACTGACTAGAAAATCTCAGGGCATCCAATCCCAGTAAGCCACGTGGGCACAACTCATAGGTCCACATACGCAACAGCAAACCACACCCCAGGCTCAAGCCAAATAAGGAGTTGTTTATCAAAAGAGAGCACTCACCCATAGGGGGTGGAGGCTGGAAATCAGCACCATCTTTAGGGTGCAGCAGCAGGCAGCTCTCTACACCTAAGTTTGCTTTTCTACTGTGATAAAACACCATGACCTACAGTTGTATTAAAATGCCAGTTACGTTGAACACATTACAGTTTTACTTAAGACTGAAGCATATTAATATGACAAGCATAGGAAAATTGTATAGGTTATTTCTGCAGTAGCATGACACATATCCACATGATGGGACTGGAAATTCATATATAAGTCACATCAATGCACAGTACATGCAAAGACTAAATAGATTTATAATGATAGTGTTCAAAATTGCTGTACATCTCTGCCATGCATCATATAATAAATTCTCATACCATAATAGATGAAGGTTTAAAGGTAGCTAAATTCATATAAATTATATATAGTTAAATCATTTTAGCATTATCAATTAGACTACTATATAATATATTATCTAACATTGCCGAATGTTATAAAATTATGAGTAAATTAGTCAATATTCTGTGGTTGAGGATAGTGATTGATACCCAGATAATTTAAGGAAATAAACTTTTATATATATTTTTGCGGCTGCAGATGGAGCTGAGTGTTAGAAATCTTGTTTCATTGTTTCATGAATAGCCTGCCCTGAGGCTTTTAATGCAACTAAAAAAAAAAAAAAAAAAAAAAAAAACACAAAAAAATCCAAAAACTATTTTTGCCTTACAAATGGAATAGTATTACTTGTTTGTAAATATATTTTTCTACTTATAAATTCTAATACTCATCATCTCTATCTATCTGCTACCTGCTTATTTTTTCTATTACTATCAAACATATAGTCTGTCAAATACTAAGAGAACATATTACCATATCTGCAATTTAAAAATTACAAAATCTTGAAATCCAAATATTGATGTTTATTTTTGATCTTATCCTTCCAAAGTAACTTATTAACAGAGGAAAATATAAAGTGATATTGTCTGCTAGTGTTAGAAAAATGTATTCTACACTAATTCATTCAATTACATCAAATTAAATTCAAATATTGTTCATTGGTCTTACTTTTCTAACTTTTAAAGTCATAGACTTTACTCAGCTTATGAAATCTAATATGTAATTATTCAAACCTGGAATAATACCTTGAGTGACTTAGTTAATATTATGTAAAATGTTAAGGGATTTAAACTGTGAGATAAAATTGATCAGAAGCATTTTTGGAACAGATAAACATTCTAACACTGTTATAAAAGAAAAAAGACAGAATAAATTATGCATTTGAGTCTCCAGTGTTTGAAGAAATCATACATGTCAGTCAATAAAGATCAAAACTACCTTTATGATGATTGTATAATCCCTGACAGGTAAGTATTTCAGTATTATAGTGGAGAACAAGAAAAAAAAAACATTTAACTTAATCTTATATTATTTACAATTTACATGCAATAATTAATCATATGTTTTCAAAAAATTGTCAGGAAGACCTGGTAGCAAATCTTTATCTATTGCCTATATTGAGTAACATGACACACAGATTAACTCAAAGTTTCATTCTCTATAAAAGTCATGACACTACATAAATCAAACGTTAAAAAAAAGAAATTTAAAGATACAGGAAAATATTAAACTTGGATTTGGAATGACTCTAAAGCTTCAATATAAAATATGTAATCCATGAAAGCTGTAGTTCATCAACTGGCCTTTCCTGAAATATAAAATTGGCTTTATGAAAAGTAATTTTATGAGAATGAAAAATAGAATACAAATGGTATGAAATATTTATGAAAGACATATTCACACTGGGCATTTAGTAAACATATATGAGGTAAACCTACAATTCAACAGTAAATGAAAAGAATCAACTGATTACAAAGTAGAGAAAGACCTGAACACACACACACCAAAGAACATACACAGATGAGAAATAGAAAATGAAAAGATATTTTATATTATTTGTCATTGGGGAATAAAATATTAAAACACTAATGGAAGCAATTACATATCAACTAGAATGGCCACAATATAAACATGGTGATGCTCAAAACTGCTGGGGATATGAAACTATAGGAACTCTCATGCATTAATCTTGGAAACACAAAAATCAGTCAGCTATTTGGAAGCTTGTTTTCCCTTTAAAACTACAAACTCTCATCATCATTCAATCCATCATTTGTTTCATACTTAAAAATGAATGGCTTTATAAAAATATTAATATAAGTATTTTGCATTACCTTTATCTTTAATTATCCAAATGTATAAGTAGCTATTTGAAGATAAGTGAGGTGTATGCTATGTAGTGTGGTCATCTGAATAGGAATGCCCTTTATCAGTCCATATATTTGAGTAGTTGGACCTTAGTTGGTGTGGACCTGTTTAAGAAGGATTAGGAAGTATGACCTTATTGGAAGGGATGTATCATGGATGCTGTCTTCATGTAGCCTCCTGTCACACTGGACATGTTTCCTCCCTTCTGCTTCTAGTTTTAGATGTGAGATCTCAACTGTTTTTTGTTTTTTTTTTTTTTTTTTTCAGCAATTCCTGATTCTAACCTTCTGTAAGTCTAATTGTCTTCATTACTTACTCATCGCTATGACAAGACATTATTGCCAAGACAATTAAGAAAAAAAGGAGTCAAACTGGATTAGAGTTTCATAAAGTTAGAGTCCATGATAACAATGTGAAGAGCTGGAACTATAGCTGAAGGGTAACATCATGGCTGAAAAAACAGATTATGGCACACATACTAGGAATGGCACAAACCTTTTGAAACCGCAAAGCCCCCTGTGCACCAAAACATAACACTTCCTACAACAAGGCTACATCACGCAAACCTCCCCAAATATTTCCACTAACTTTGTACCATGCATACAAATGTATGTGCTTGTGGCAGCCAAAGGCATACAAGTAATATCAATATTATATAATCCATCTTCTAGTATCTGAAAAATTTTAAAAATTCAGTATTCTAAAGATAGCTTACAATCAAGTCTGGAATATCTTAAAAGAGTATCAAGGTCAGAAGTCTAGAGTAGAGATTCTCTGATCCAAAGACCCCGGATCCTCAGGCTCCATGATTAGTTGAGCTATGAATGTGCATGTATGTAGCAGGTTTCTGCACAACACCTCTAAAATCAATCATGCTAGTCTTCTCACACATCTTGCTATGTTGGTAAAACTAGATAATTATGATCAATTTGTGAATATAAGCCCCTTTCACCATAATTTGCTGGCCCACTGGAGACAAAAGCATTCTTTATACGGATTTTTATAAGGTGGTAGAACTCAAAGCAGTTATCCACAGTCTTGGTCTCTGTAATGAGTATCTCATCTCATTACATATTATTTAGTCTTTGAAAACAAAAAAAAATCTTAACATAGAATTTTATAAAGAACAGTAATTAAAACACTAAATTTTATTATGGAAGAGCTATTGATTTCGACAGAACTGCTTTAAAATAAAACCTGTGAGATTTTACAAAGCTGACTTTTGAGAACACTAAACAGTAACAGGGGACATCTCTGTCAGTCCCCAAGGGAGGTTACAAACAAAAAGGATTTATAAGTGGTAGCTTTTTTATTCAAGCTTGTTATTATCAATGTCATTTTACATGTCCTTGAATCTTTGAAGATTTAAAGTTTCCAAACAAAAATAAATGTACCATGATTTGTGAACCCTCAACATGATATAGCTATGTCCATGGGAGAAAAAGCAAGGGATGTTATGTGAGGGAAATAGGAAACCTCCAGCACGTAATGTGGTAAATTGTCTAAAATCCTCCTATAAGCATGTATTGACATTTCAACACTTGTTCTTGTGGGAAGAATTCTCTGACAACCTTAATGCTGTTAACTAGGCATATTTGTTACAACACTAGGCAAGCTTTGTGGGAACTTGCTTTCTAAAATCCACCAGTATAACTTATTTTCAGTGACCTTCTCCTTTATAGACATGTCAAGCATAATTCAAGGTTAGTAATCACATAGAAGTGTGACCCCTTTCCAAATATTAATTGTAAGAAACTTTCCCTCAAAACAAATTTTCTATCTTCCACACCATCCTTTCCATCTCCTACAATCAATCTCACAAGTATGACACTTCTTTACTTAGCTCAGAGTGTAGCCAGGGTTTGTTTTACATCTTTGGTATTGAACTTCAAATTGAGAAGACTGAATCTAAGGTTAAAAAATATCAAAGCAAGGTTATAGAAAACATTCTTTCTCCTTAAAAACAATCCATATTTTCTACACCACCCTTGCAGAAAACAGATACACAAGTCAATGAGTTGATTAATCTCTCTGTTCCCACCAGAAGTGAAGTCACTAACAAGCTGGTGCAACACTGCATGAGGGAAGAGCAATCTCACCCCATGTCAAGGCATTCATAGGTTGAATCAATAATATCTTCCAAAGAACTCACAAAAACAAAAATAATTTCCTAACCTCCTCCATGGCCTCTAGTCACCTACTGCTAACAAAAGACAGTGTTCTACTTCCCACAGCAGTGGCTTAATATACCCTGCTGCTGAGAACAATGCTATATTGGAAAAAAAAATAGGCGGCAGTGTGGCTATTGGATTAAGTAGCATCTGCAGAATCTCAAACCATCACATACCAGAAACTTCAGGTGTTGAGCACAGAACAGAGTGCCTACTATATTGATTTCCACAGTGCTGAAGGCAAGACTCAACAGAATGAGACTGCTAGGAAAAGCAATATTAAGTCACTAGTGCAAATGAATGGGAAATCTCTTAAGCAAAGCTTTATGGATAAAATAGAGTTCCCAGATAAAAATTCTCACTGTGTATTCAACTGACTTTAACTGCCACATACAGAATATCGTTACATTTTCAACTACCAGTTCCTACTTAAAATTCTGACATAGCTTTCATGAAATTTTAATTTTTTTATTAGAATTCAGCAATTATTTTACTTATTTATATCCTCAAATTGATCAAATAGAATGCAATTTAAAAATTATAGTGTAACCAAGGCAGGATAATAAAAGCTTGTAATCCCAATACTGTAGAGACTATGCAGGAGGATTGAAGGTCATCTGGTCTATTTTGTGATACCATATTTCAGAAGAAAGAATTAAAGGTCAAAATCACAACTCATTACTTAAGGTAACTCACTCACTCTCTCTCTCTCTCTCTCTCTCTCTCTCTCTCTCTCTCTCTCTCTCTCATACACACACACACACACACACACACACACACACACACACACACACACACTAATAAAAAGAGTACAGCTGGTGAGTTTGTAATTTCCTTGAAAGGAAGTGAAGAGAACAGGTTATGTTGAAATCAGCTTGTGATGTCCTCTACTTCCTTCCTTGTATGTCCTGTGTTGGTCATGATGGTGGTGTGCAATGTGTGACACGTTTGTTTGGTGTTCTCATTTCCTCTAGATTTTCTTTCAAAAATAGTTTTGATATTTAAAACAGAGTCTCCTGGAATCCATCCTGGCCTTTAAACTTGCTACATAGGCAAGGGTAACCTTGAACTTCTGATCTTCCTGCTGTTTTTTCTCCAACATGCTAAGGACTCAAGCTGTGCCACTTTCATCATCACCTAAAAATTTCCTACTCTTGTTTCCCTTTCCTCCAACTACACAATGCCTTGTTTCTGTCTTTGTGACTCATGACACTGTTTATTTTTTTTAATAGTATAAAATTATAAGGGGCTATTATTTTCAACTGACCTCTTAAATGCATCAGAAATAACGTAGCACATAAATCCAAACTTATGCTAAATGCTATAAAATCAATCAATCAAAACTACACTGGCTTTTCCCCTCAAGTCAAGAAACTTTCACAAGTAAACATTCACAAGAGGACCAGCTTGCAGTGGTGGTGAAGAAGATCACTGTGCTGTTATCCCATAAGGAAAGTGTTTCTGAATGTCTGTATTTTCCCTTCTGCTTCTTTAGCTTACTCTCAGGCTTCCTGGAGCATTTTTCTATGAGATGCTCGCTGACACAGTATTGATGTTCATTTTAGTAAATTGTACACACATTGAAGACAAATTGCTAAAGAAAAGAAACTCATACACACTGATAGCCTAATATTCAGGTAGTGAAGGCATGTGAAGCATTTAGCGCCAGTGATTATTTTCAATTTTCTACTATTCAACCCAGCCATTTTGTTTTTGTCATCATTTTCTTCAGTCCCTGTGTAATATGGATGATTCTCAAAAAATTTCTGAGTGCTGCTGCCCTGCTTTGACCTGTAATGCTGACCCAAAAATATCTGAACTATGTTATTATTTCTGTGTCTGGAATTCTTCTGTGACACAAAGAATCCTGAGAGAATAGTTATTGGGACTCTTCTCCTACACAAAATACAAATGTTATTTAGTTAAAAGATATTTTGTTTTAAAATACACAGAGGCTGAGGAAGAGTTGGAGTACTATCTTTTAGTATATTTTTAAATTTGTGATTTTATTAGAGCCTAACATAAAATACTGTTAAGCATTTAACACCAGTATGAGGGACTGTCAGATGCCACAGAGCTAGTTTGTCAACCACAGCATAAAACTGATGGATGGTTCTTAAAGTTGCTCTACACAGTACCAATTGGTTTCAATCATGAATGTTTTAGAACTTTTTACTGTATGTATTGTATTAAGTGCTCCTGAAAATGAAAAATATAAAACTCATCTTCTCAGATGAAACTAACCTTTTCTACAGTATCATAAAGGAGGAGATTGCCTAAACTATTAACTGTTAAATATGTTAGGTCTGATGAGGATTAGATCTGTTTATGATTCTGACATTTTCCTCAATATCACATTGACTTTCATCTTCAAACTCAGACCTTTCCACACAAACAGTATTTTTATACCTCCATGACCCTTCATTTATATCTCTTTGTCATTTGGAGGAAAGGGTTGAAATTTATTTCTTCTGAACACAGAAATGCTTTCTGGTGTACAGTAATTGCTAAGACAAGTGCTTTGCCAACACTCATTGATGCCGCTGTCTTTCTTAATTCAAGGGCTTGCTGAATTTGGCTCTGGAGACTGTAACTGTGTGTGTTCCATGTATGCTCAGGCTCTTTGAACAGAGGTAAATGGTCTAGTTATGGAAAGAACTATAAACAAGACCATGGATATGAGTATGTAGGCTAAAAGATGTCATTATAACTTTGAAACAGACACCACTTTCAAACCCTAATTGTAACAGACTCACTTAGAATTAAACATTTTCTAGGTATAAAAACCATGAGCCTCAGCTTGGGATATACAGAGGTTTCTGATTCTATTTCTGTCAAGGATATCCTCTACTAGGTAGGATTCCATCAATATAGGTTTAGAAACAAGAAATGTGATGGCTGTGCTGTGCTTGTGTTTGGTGGATAACAGAATTTACCATTTTAAGGCTTGTTAAGTCTAATAATTAGTAGTGCTTAGTAGTTTAAAAATGGTGTGTCCATTTCTGAAACTTTTCCCATATCCCTAATAGACTTCTTTATCTATACACATATTTTTATGAATATTCACATGCATGCTCAACTTGCATTAAAAGACTTTTGAAGCACTGAAGAAAAAAAATAAACAGCACAAAATAAAATTATCCATATGGGCTGGAGTTCTCAGGTTAGTACATTATTTCTTTTGTGTATTTGTGCCAAAATTAAAAAAGACATAACAAGAATAATAGTCCCATGGTTTTGATCCCAAAGATATTAACTAGAAGATTCTATTTAAAAATATACACATGTATTCTCATTAAAAAACATGCCTACATGTATGCATGTGCATATAAAAATCTGTATCTCTCTATAAATATCAGTATAAAATAGGCATGCTAACTGGTTATCCTAGCACTGAGAGAAATTAGAATATACAAGAAAAAAAAGGTAGTTCATTTCAGAAATAATGTGCCCACATATATTCTGTCAAACAGAAAGTTTGTCTTAAACTACATTGTTGCTTTCCATACAATTAATATTATAATTGAGAAGATTTATTCCTAAGAGGAACATGACTTTAAATAAACTGCACATATCATCACAAAATGTCATCCACACAAAGATTTAAATATAGTTCTTTTTAATCATTTAAAATATTAAAATAATACTCGTATAAAATGTAGCAGCTAGAATAGATTTTAGAGTGTTCTCAAATTCAAGCTTCTTGCTTTGAAGATGCAAAGTCCCATATCTGGAGAAAATGAGCGACAGTTTTTAGGGATGCAAAGTATTTTTACTTTTATTTTTTGTTTATTTTTTATTTATTTAATTGTTTTTTTTAAATTTTACATACCTACCACAGTTCTCCTTCCCTCAGTTTTTCTATTCTCATATTTCTATAGTCAGAAATTATTCTGAACATCAGATTCATGTTTGCTATAAATTTTAACTAGATGTTATATAACATAAAATGTAGATTATAATATATGTTTTATACTATTTATATTACATTTATAATTTGGGTTATTTATTATATAGAATTCTGACAGACTTATCAGCAACTAAAATGGTCCATGTAGTGGTTTGAAAGAAAAGAGTCCACATAGGGAATAGCACTATTAGCAGGTATAGCTTGCTTGGAGTGAGGTGTGTCACTGAATGTGGGAGATGGGCAGGTTTTCAGGTATCCTATGCTTAAGTTATGCCCCGCATGACATGTAGTTGCTTCTCCTGCCTGCAGACCAAAATGTAGAATTCTCACCTCTTTCACCAATATTGTATCTGCTGTACCATGCATGAAGATAATGGAACAAAGCTCTAAAACTCTAAAGCAGTCCAAATTAAATATATTTATAAGAGTTGCTGTGGTCATAGTGTATCTTCTTTATAACACTAGAGACCCTAAATATAAAATTCTACTTCAATTAAATTTTTTTTTAAAAAAAAAAAACACTTTTATTTATTTGTTTGCCTTGGTGTTTGCCTGGAACTGGAACTACAGACAGTTGTTAGCTGCCATGTGGGTGCTGGGAATCGAACCCAGGTCCTCTGGAAGAGCAGACGGTGCTCTTAACCGCTGAGCCATCTCTCCAGCCCCTTGTCCATCTTGTCGATTTTCTTCAGGAGGGGGAAAGAAATTGTTAACATTTCTTAAATAAAGTAAAAATATTCAAAGCAATAAATTAGTATTTACATAATTGTTAATATTGTTATCCTAAGGGAAAGAAAATAGCAAACATAATGGTTGGAATCTGTGATGCCAGAATTTGTAGGGTAAAGTAGGAGTGTCAACATGAACTTGAGGTATGTCTGGGTCACAGAGTGAGACTATATCTCAAATACAGATGAACTAAATAAATAAGAAAAATAACAAAAGCATTGACTTTACCAGTTTAACATATATTTATGTCTGTTTCTAATTAAAGCATTAAACTACACACACACGCACACACACTGTGAAATTAGCTTTGATAATTTTCCACATCTATGTCCTGAATCTTTTTCTATTAATAATCAAAGTTAAACAAACAAATGAATTACAGCTGTTGAATGAATGAGGTGTACATGCATGTTGAATGGGAAATGAATAGAATGATGGGGTGACAGTTTTCTCTATCATATGCATAATATTACTGATTGAAATGTATGACGCTGTCTAAGGTATTAGAGAAATTGCATCTTTCTGATCAGAGAACACACCTCTCAGATTAATGAACAAACACCTGGGTATTAGTTTAGGCATGGCAAAATAATAAAAGAAGAAATTCAGAAATGAAGTTACATGTTAAGAACAAAAAAAAGATGAAATATTAAGAAAGGTGTCATATGCTGCTTGAATCTTAAACAAATTCTTTCTTCCTGAGAAAATAAACATCTCTATTCTCTTAAAAGTGTTTACATCTAAATGAAGAATCTGCATAATTTGGTGTGCTTATAAATATGTATGTGGAAGAGTATTTTCTATTAAATGAAAGCTGATTTAACATTAACGGAAAACTCAGCATTACATGACTGTGTTGACAAATGGAATATGTCCAAATATTTTAGCTGTCTTTTACATTCATACTGGCAGAATGACATTTATGACATGATTTTATAACAGAAGCCTTTGAAAATATTTTGGCTCAGACCACCTTTTTGCAGGGATTATGATAAAAAGAGCTAAACAAGTTAGTAAAATAAACACATGATTTGATGAATGAATATGCAAAATAATGAGCTCACATTTGGATGTTTGAGCAGAGAAAATGAATGGTCATTTCTGTCAGTGTACAGGGCACTTTTATTCTCTGCTTTCACACATCAAGTTAGATGAGCCACCTGATATAATAATCCACTCCTGTCTGTATGACTCCTGACTTTGAATATTCACCAGAAAAAAAAAAAACTCTAAAGGCAAATTAAAAAAAAAATTAACCTTACTAAACAAAAACTGGTAAAAAAAATCTAATAGATAAATAGTATCTGACCTTCGAATTCAGGTAGATTTTGCATAAGATATGGCTGTAGGCAAGCTTGTAAAGTATTTTCTTAAATAGTGGTTAATGTAGGAGGTCCCAACCAATTTTGGTGATGGCCAACTCTGTGCTAGTGGATTTGAATACAGAAAGAAAGCAGGCTGAGCATGCCCATTGGCAGCACCCCTTCTTGACCTCTGTATCAGCTCCTGCCTCTTGGTTCCTTCCCAGCTTGAGCTACCCTAAGTTCTTTTAAGGGTAGACTGTGATGTGGAAGTGTTGTAAGCAAAGTAAGTCCTTTCCTCTCCAACTTACTTCTATTCATGTTATTCTTAACAACATTAAAAATCTTAACTACTATAGGGTATATTGACTAAAGTACACTTTGAAAGCAATGGCAATATTGATCAAAATTAAAATTGTTGAATATTTGCTTGACAAAGCATTTCCTATTAGAAGCATTTACTTAAGAGTCCAGCACAGAATGTTAACATTCTGACAGGAATATTCATTAAGTTATTTTTTGGAAGGTTAAGAAAAAAAAAAAAAAAAAAAAACAAATGCAACACAACATACCACTGTGGGCTGGTGGTTGAAAACTGCACAGTTTTAATGATGTTATATTATGAAATTGTTAAAATAAGTGTGGTAGAAATGTGCACACTGCCATAGCAGCCATATAGTTAAATAACATCCTCACAAAAGAACATTGAGGGTTATGTGAATTAATAAATGTGACAATCTTACACTCCATTCACAAGCTCCCCAATGTAGTAGACCATTTCTATCTATAAGACTCCTACCTTTGAATATTCAGCAAAGAAGATTTGCCATTATAGGCTTACATATTCCAAAACTACTCCAAATAATACATGAAAGAGAGGAAGTATGACATACATAAATGGAAGTTAGAGTACAACTTTTGATAATCAGGTTTTGTTTTACTCCATAGATTTTGATGATTGAAATTAATCCAAGGTCATCAGCCTGGCATTGCAAGACTTTTCATTCACTGAGTCTTCTTACTGACCCAAAATTTAATTTTTATATAAAAAATAAGTATGCATATCCATCTCACTTTTTTACAACGGTTTTTGTCTTTACTACACTTTTATATACCCAACTGTAATATAATTTATTTGTATGTGATTTATTATAGTTATTTGATTCCTATACATAGTTTATAAATACATACAATAAAATGCATATGAAATGTTTCAGATGAAAAGGGCTGTGATTGGAAAAAGATAAGGAAGTCTTCTTCTAGATAATAGTTCCTTGGGTTTAAGAAAAAAGTAGTAGTTAAAATGAGCTAACCATAGACTACATATTATTACAGAGGTCATAGTCAGAAGGCCTGAAAAGTATCCAAAACAACACTTACACAAAAGTTCTTTGCTTGTGTTTAAAATGCAAAAGTAAACTATAGACTCTAGATCTGACCTCAATGTCATGTTTATGCAGAATTACACAAGATAATATTGTGCATAATAGATAATACTGTTTATTTTGCTTGTTGTCTCAATAGCAGTTGCCATGAGTAACTGACTCATGAATCTTCTAGATATCTGCTTCCAGTCCTCTTGTAGTGACATAATGCAGGGTGTGTACATCAGTGTCATATTGCCTGAACAGGACAAGACCTTTATGGACTTCTGTTCCTTTCAGTACTAGTCTTGGTAATGGTGTTTCACCAACAGAAGGCAGTACCACACTGGGTTGTATATGAATACTCATCATTCCTTGTAACTATTTACTTTACTTCCAGTAATATAAATAACAAACAACAAAATCAAAGAGAAAAGCATGACCCAGTGCCCATATTTTTCTCTGTTGGCCTGAGAACTAAGATCATACTTTGCTGACATGTTGTTGGAAGTCAAGGTAATCATGGCTCCAAATACTTTCAAGTACTGGGATCTAATATGAAAATAATCATTTTTACTTTGTATACACTCTTAAGACTTTGTTTTGATTCAGCAAAAGGGCTAGTATTCTGATGATTATAAGGCAGACTCATCTAGCTTTTTAGAACACCTAAATCTATAGTTGTTCTACACTGCCATCATTCGCATTGCTGTCCATCTTTCAGCTTCTATTCCCTTGTACCTCCCTTGTCTGCTTTCACTTCTAAATAACTCTGGGTGATGCTAAACAGTCCACACTACGTGGTCTTCTACAGATATCCCAGTAAGATTTTTCATACATTCATATTGTTTGGTCAGAACAAAAGGTTTAGCTCTAGAGAACAGCTCATTTATCGGTTACCTTTAAAGCCTAACACATAGTGAGGCATACAGAGTAAATGCTTGTTAAATTAACTGTTGCCATCAGAGATGCAGGTTCTTGTCTAAATATTCATTGAGGCAGACAATAGTTGTAAACATTTTTCAGGGAAGTATAGTTTTCATTATTCATTAACTTTCAATTATCTTTCTTTCTTCTCTATTGAGAAAATTAAAGTCCCCTGAAATATTTAAAATTCAATTTATTTAAAGTGCCATTGGTAATAATGGTGTCATTAAATGTATTTACTGAGATCTCATGTGTCACATATTTAAAAAATATATGTTCAGGTAGTCTGACATTCTGGGTTTTCCTAGCATTCAACTATGCTAATAAGAAGTCATTAAAATATGTGACTATATAGTAATTAACTATAAAAACTGAACAATACATTGATTATCCATTTTATTTTCATTATAGGCTCTGTAGTATGTAATTTAGATTAGTGGACTGTAGAATCTATTTTAGAACCCAATAAAACTGGATATGAATTAGGGATGCTTCAAAAACATTTCAAAACTCAGTTTTAGCTTTTACATGCAAGGCTGTAATACTGGTACCCAATAGCAATTAACTGTCTCCCAAGAAAGCCAATCCATAAAATGGCACTCAAGGCATCTATTCCATTGACATTTGGCACACAGTGGCTAGAGTTTCTGGAATAATCAGACAATAAAAGTTCATATGCCTGAGTTAAAAGTAGGAAATTGAATATCTCTTATTTTGTGCCATAAATGTTTCTAAAACAGACCCATGAATTCACTATAATGTCTAATGATTTTTTATTATAATTATGCATAGTATTAGAGAAAAGTTTTTCTTTGGCTTACTTTCACAAAAATCCAGATTCTAATCATGTCTGTTTGTAATTTAACCTGGCAGAGTATCTCAGCCTTGTGATCTAATGTTATAACATGAGAACAAACAACAATAGAAAATCTAAATCAGAAAAGCTGAAAGTGAAATCAGGAACAAATGTCCCCTCTGCTATTTATTTTGTGTATGACCCCAAATGACACACATGAGTCTGCATCTGCATGTAGAAGCACAATCTTGCCAACCTGAGAATGATATTATGGAAATGAGACAGATGAGGAGAAGTAGAATTACTTCTTAACAGGAGTGAGGGTACAAATTTTCAATCACATGCTCTTGAGTCCAAAAGCTGTATAGGAAAGGGTCAAGCAGATAGGAAAGGTGCTCGTCTATTTGCTTACATATTTTTAACATAAGAAAGTTTCTTCCTCCCTTCTAGAAGAGTTTGGACATTATTAAGTCACCAGGAAATGGATATTTTCTTGGTATCCTGGGCAAGAAACTGCAAGCATAAAAGAGAAGTTAGGGAAACTATAAAGAAGAAGAAAGATGGAAGGGAAATAGCTAAGCAAAATAATAGAGAAGCAGTCAGAGCATCATTGTCAATGCCTTATATGGAGGCAAGAGCAAAGCCATTTGAACACAAGATAAGGTTTAATAGCCCTCACCAAAAGGTGAAATGACAGATAGTAAAACCATTCTCAGAATGATTAAAATGACAAGGTCCATTTTGTAGAAAGTCTTTTTGTACCTAAACTGTATCAAATCTGGTTCAAGCCATAAAAAAAGCTAAATGAATCATACAGTAAAAGCACTGATTGCCAAAACAATTATAGGGTGAGTTAAGAACAATGTCAAACCCACAGTTAAATTACAAACACAATGCCAAGTTATTGAAAAGAACTTGAAGAATGTGATGAAAGAAAATGCCTAAGTAGGGAAATGTTCATCGGAAAGGAACAGGAAATTAGAGTGGTATGCCTGAGTGTGATCAATCAGCTGAGAACAGCAGCAGACCTTCCTAGACTCAACTACATTGCTGACCTGTATCCACTCATGACAACCACTAACCTGGAGCTCTGCAGCAGCTCAACTGAAGCCTGCTCCTCTAGTAGAAATGAAATAATTAAGGGAACTCTGTTGTCTAACATCTCATTTTCTTTTGCTATGATGCAGTTTAGGAGCAGACTAAGAACAGGGGCTTCAGTAGCAATGGCTCTTTCCTTCACTTCTCCACACACAATACTACAAGGATGTATTTTAAAGTCAAAGGGAGACGAATATGATAGTAAACATTCTCAGAACTACGGGTAAGAAGAACTCTTTCAATTTCATCAGTCATTCATTCTTTCTTCTACAGTTCTTCATACACAGCATGTACAAATACACACATAGCACATACATGTGCATGAACAACGCACATGCACACACATACATGTACACACAGAGGAAATAGGGTGCATGCATACACATATAAGCACACACACACACACACACACACACACACACACACACACACACACACACAAAGTTAGAGCTTATTCTAAATGAGTCTTCTGGAGAAGGAAATCTCATCAGTATATTTTTCCCCTTAGTAAGTTACTGAGGTAGATTTGAGCTTATCAGGACTGACAAGAAAAATTGTCAGAACTCAACAGTTCATGTAGCAACAATAGTTGAGTTAGCTATAGTGAGGTGAGGATAGAAAAGAACATGCTGTAGGTCCTCTGCTCTCTGCAATAGAATAACAGTTGTGTGACAATGGAAAAAATAAACAAATCTAATTCTGCAAGTTCTTAGGAACACTGTAAAATAATCATAGTGACAAACAGGAACAGTTATGCTATAAACAATAACCTTTATATTAAAAGAAACAATTTCACCCAATACAATAGTAAATTATATCATAGTGCTATGGGAATATTGAGAAAAGTTTCAGAATATTAGGTCTGTTTAATTTCTGTCAAAATAAAGCGCTCGCTCTCTCTCTCTCTCTCTCTCTCTCTCTCTCTCTCTCTCTCTCTGTGTGTGTGTGTGTGTGTGTGTGTGTTTGTGCTGCCTGTCTGTCTCTCTGCCTGTCTCTCTGTGTGGTTTTGTAGCTTGCTGAAAATTCATATTAGATAATGTACTTCATTGCATCAGAATTTTTCATATCACAGCAACTAGTTAAATTAAATTGTTGGATTAAAGTGCTATAGACAATCAATATGTTAACTAATTATTGTGTCACATTTGCCAGTCATATACAAGATGATGTCTACCTGGGACATCATACATTGCATAGAGAAGCCAGCCCTTTCTTGACCACAATTAGTGTGAACTAGGTGAGTTTTCTGAATCAGTTGGTCCACCACAAACCAAACATACATCCATGGAGAATTCCACTTTCAGCTTATTTCTGCCAGAACCACCTACTCTCATGATATCTGAACTCAGCATTCTTGCCGTTAGCACAACTGCTCAGAAACAGTATTAATTATAACAGAAAGCGCAGAACCTTGGCTAGACTTAGAGGAGAAAAAACAAATTTAGAGAAATATATAGCCTGTGAGGAAAAGTCAAAGGAATGAAGAATGTCCTGTCTGGAGAAGCTGATGATGTAATACATATCCTTCAAGCAAATAGAAGTGGGCTTTTGAAGGCTGACTAAACACTTAGGCTTGCATTGGAGCAGGGGGATTAGGAGTGAGCACAGATTTCTAATGCTACAGTATCTTGTCACAGAATGGAATCTCCCTTTCTGAGAAGATGTTTTAGAATAAATTCATCTTTGCATCTCAGTGGAAATCGACTTTTGGGACGGAGAATGTGAAAAGCAATAAACTTTGTGACCTTTAAAGCCTCTGTGGTACTTTTGACTAGACATCATGCCTGGGGAGTTGATAGCTATTCCAAGTGCACTAGCCTTCAGAGATGGCAGTCCCATAGTGACTTACCAGGTCTACAGATAAAAAACAAAGCAGTAGGAGATTCTCCAGAGTCAGGGTTCTCCACAGGAGACTGAACTTTTATTCCTTGGTTTTTACTTGTCTATGGTATTATCATTTTCATTTCTCCGTGGGTAGGTTGTTCTTCATTGCATTGAAATTCAGACTTGAGTCAACTAACCTTTCAGGAATGAAATATTTAATCCTGACATATTCAGCAAATTACCACCTCAGGTCTAATTAATAAAATTATTTTATAAAGTAGGCCCACTACTATGGGTTTTACAGATAAATCAGTAGAGATTAAGGCTTAGATGCTCTAACCTGTAGATTCCCAGCGACCTCATCATGGTGAGAAACTTCTCAAACTACCTCTGAGGTGAACAGAAGTCAGTACATGAATATAGACGCACTAAGATATACAAATTCAGTGTTTTTTTTTTTACCCTCTATGACTTAACTTATTTTAATAAAAAAGCAGGAAATGCTAGCCTAAGAAATTTGTTGGAATTACAAATTCATAAGAATTTTTAAGTGAATGATCTCATGGACCTTAAACAGAATTTTTCTACTGACTTGCTGTCTATTTCATGCAATACACTCACTATGGTTTAAAATTTGTTCATAAACTATATAAATATCTAGACACTGTTAATAAACTTCCCTATAATTAGGATGGGAAATCAAGATAGGGAGTCATGAGTTACATCTTAGCTTTTATATTTAACTTGCCAAACTATGGAAGAGAATTTTTATTGGCACAGAAGTTTCTATGGCTGCATTTGAAAATCAAATGTGTCTCAATGTAGACAAATGTGATTCATTACAAGTAAACTACATTTATAAAACAAAGATTAGTATGATAAAATGCACTCTAAGACAACTTACACATCACCCACTGGCAAAGTTTCATCCTGACACATTTCAGAAAATCAACCTACAAATGTATAGAGGCCCTCTGGTGCACATAGTACTGTGCTAACTGATGTGAAGACAATGATGTGTGTGACATAATGAATTATTAAATACACTTAATTAATGTTCAGTGAACATGCTGTTCAAGATAAACTGTTAGCTAAGCTTTGGGAATATTGAAATAAGTATCACTGATAATAAGTCAACTGCAGTTCATTTGTCAAGAAACCTTACAGAAATATAAGGGTATGAGCAGGGGTTGTGAGGTAAAGAGGCACACAGAATCAAGAGAGTTGGGAATGTAGGCCTGGATATTCTTGGAAGGCTTTCTTGGTTAGGGAATCAGGCTTAGGTTTTGGGTATGGGTTGATGAGATGGAAGTAGAATGTCTCTATTAGATTAATAAAGGCTAGTGGTGACCAACTATCCAGGACACTGAAGCCAAGGCAAATGCCACAGCAGAAAAAAGATGGTACTCTGTTAAACAGAAAACTCTGAGCATCTAGATGAAGGGCAGTGAGCATTGACTGAATGAGAGCTGGCTTTTGTTTCTCTTCTATTACTTTCTACTTATTTATTTTCATATGCTGATAGATTTTTCAAGCATAATTCTAGGCTGGTACCAAGGGAAGGATGACACTAGCATGAAGAAACATGTGTTATTTTGTGCCAGTATAAAATTAAACTTTTAGCTAAGGAAGGAAGATGACATAGTCATTATTCCTTCTCTCCTCTTTTATTTACAACTGCATTGAATTAATTGGGCAGCATTCTCATACAGCCCTGGAGAATTTTTTCAGTTGAAAAACAAAACAAAACTATTCTAGGAAACTTACAGTCTTCTACACTGTCCTAGAAGACTTTTAAGCAAAGTGGATCTGAGGATCCATCTGCCTGCAAGGATAGAAAAGCATATCCCAGTGCAGACAATGCTGATGATTTAAGTTGCTGAGTACTGTAGGTTCATATAGTCACAGCTAACTACCATCTTACTTAACAAAGTTCTGTTGTGCTTTTGTAGTCAACTTGAACTCATTTTCAACCTTCAGAATATTTTTAGCAAATCATTATGACTGAACAAATTCAAGCAGGGTCTGGAGTGTTGATACTATGAGCTTTGACTTTTACTCCTTCTGGTTTTACATTATATTAATTACATTTACTTTCTGCCAAGTTGAAAATATAATGACCGATTCATGTTGACTACATTGCTTTCTAAAGTATAGAATTTGAGGAGAAATTATACAACTTCTGCCTAGCATACAAAAAATTAGAATAGATAAATATCTTAATAATATCTTTAATAACTAGTTGTAGATAAAAATATTTTGTGTGGAAAGGGATCTCTGAATCTTTTTAGTAAAATGATAAAAAAATTTAGTTTAAGTATTAAAATAATCTTAAATAAATAAAATTATCAAATAAGAGCTCAGAGAATAAATATAAGTAATTATAAGCAATAAAAATGAGGAAAACAATCAGCTTTAATTCTCATACATGAAAATGAAAATATAAATAAGCAAATTAGATAATTTATATACCAGACAGTATGGAATCCTGGATAACTGTCCTGAGAGTGTTCTTAATTCATGGATCTCCTGCAGGATTTTAGGGTGGAGTAGTCAAACAATTCAGGGAAAAATGTGTGCAGCCAGCAACTTCTAAATTGGGTACAATCATCTTGAGGTTTATGCTGAGAGAAAAACATCCAATTTGAGATAATGTAAAGGGTGTGACCTTGCAAAGTTTAAGTTTGTCTGTGACCTCTAGCTCTGCTGATATTCTTTACCTCAAAGGAATTTATTTTTCTCATTCATATAAAAATAAGTATAACTTTGGGTTTTTTTGTTAATGTTATTAATGGGAATAAAATTTTAATTGATCTATCTGCAACAGCAAGCTGTGTATCTTTAAAGATGCAGTACTATGAAGTTCATGAATTCTTACTTAAACTGACTACTCTGTCCTTGTAAGCTTACACTGTGACCTCTCAAAACATTATAACATGATATCTTACTTCCTATGTTCATTCACCTTGTCATTTTATACGTTGTTTGTGATAAGAGATTGTATGTAGATATCATTGCAAGAACTTATTAGTGTAAGTAATGTGTAGAAGTGTGTTCAACAAATTTTTGTTTGGTGAAAAAAATAACAGAAAGAAGATGGTAGGTAAGAGAAGAGAAAGAGAACAACTGGGGTGGAAGAAGGAATAGAGGGAGGGATGGGACATTAAACTGTAATTAGGAGTTGAGTGGAGGGAGTTTAAATACAGCAAAATTATCGATTCTTTGAATACACTTTTTCTGAATATTTTTCCATTTGCAAACCCATTCTGATCATCCTTGAGTATTGGTAAAGAATAAGCTCTGTCATTTTTATCCAGTTCTACTAAAACATTTACTTTAGATTTTTTTTTTCTTAATCTAGGAGGAAATAAATCAGTTCAGATATGTCTCAGTTAAAGAAGTATTATATAAATATTTACTGTTATTAGCCAAGCAATATTTAATGGACTAAGAATATATGCTTTAAATAAAAATTATGTGTATTAAAGTAAGTCTGATGGTTGATTCCTTTACAAATATATAATGTTTTGTGATGGCTTAAAGTAACAGACAACATTAAAATGTCTTCGGATTCCATTTATATTTCAGCTAGTTTTATCTTCATTACATACACAATATGAGAAGATCAGTTCATAACATACAACTTTATTCAGTTTTACCAGACATGAGTCCCAAGAGGCATCTCCTAGTACTATGCAATATGAGTGCTACTTAGCATTACAGTGACATTATAAAGTCATGATGAATGTCTCCTTGAAGAATTTCCATTTATGGGGACATGCATAACATTTCCTTTCATTTCTTAAAAGACATAGTAAAAGGAGTTTGGCTTCTGAAAAATAAAACCTGAACACTACTTCCCAGAGAACTAGATAGGCAAACAAAACCAAAGAATTCTATAAAGAAAATATAAGCAGAAAAAAGGAGGTGATTATTATAGGCTTTGCTATGACAACATGATTTAGTAAACTAATGTTGCATGTGACTATGACATCCAGAAAGAATATGAGAAAAACTTGGTGACACTACTATGCTTCTAAGTCATCCTGAGGTTCAGTATACTGCAGGATAGGTTTCACAATGCTGGTGAGATGGACCATTTTTCTCCCTATATACTATTACATCCACAAAAGATTTAAAAAAGGCAAATACTAAAAGCTATCAAAGCCAACTGCTACCTTGCAGATATATTTAAGCATTTGACACTGTGACACAATGTCATCTACAAAACTCAGTCTGAAGAACCACAGAGCCAATTTATATTTTTTTTAAAAAAGGAAAATATGAACAACAACAATAAGACAAATAAAATATCTTCATAGAATTTTAAACATGTCATAGAATTTTACAATGTCATGTTGGGCTGTATTCACAGTCTCTGTGGGATACAGGCAGCCAGGGCCACTAGGTAGACATACTTATGACAATCAGTTTCACAACAAAAAAATATATGTTCATATACAATATCTTTAAATCAGCCAAGTAAAATCCAAGCATTCCATTTCTCAAACTACCATTCTCCTGCTACTTAATATCTCCCATTCTCTACATTTATTCTGTAATAAAACATATGTCAAAAGTCAAATGGACACCATTTATCAAATGTCAGTATTCCTTGACAATTGATTTCTTAAAAACTTATCATCTAAAGGATACGACTTACAAAATATGGAATTCTAACAGCTGTGGGCTAATTTTATCACATAGGTTATGAGCTCAAGTGTTATTTCTCTATTCTAATTTTCAGAATAACGTGTATATACATAAAAAAACTGGGGGTCTTAATGAGCAGTGTACTCTGATATAAGATGATTCCTAAGAGTCCTGCTTCACATGAGGAAAGGAATGTGATGGATCTGTGGGGTTATTGAAAGTTCACAGCGTAGTAGCACTATTATTAGCTCCCATTCTGAGACTTAAATTCTACCAATCAGATCTCCAGCTTGTTGATGACATTGGTGCTGACTGTTCAGAGCTGTGCCATTTTTCTCCATGAAGTAATTTAGAGGATTTATTACCAGGCATGTAGCAGGATCATCGTGCATAGAGTTCATGACAAAGACTTCCAGTGGGGACCAGAGAGAACCAAATTGACAATTTATAATGGCACAAGAAAAAAGAAACTCTAGCTGGAGAGGTTGCATCTGTACATGTCAGAGAAATGAAAGCAGTGAATTCTCTCACAAAATTCTACTTATAACACAGGCAGAATGATCATTACAACAAGGCCAGAGAAACACTGTCAACACACATCCAATAATATTCACACACCCAGACCAATATTTAAATTCTTCAACTTTGGAGGTGCCAGTTAAGGTATTCTTGTAGGCAGGCATTGCAAAAGAAGCAGACAATTGAAATTGAAACACTGAGTTAACATAAAGTGGAAAATATTCCAGAAAGTTTTCTTGGCATCAGGTGACTTTGTTCAATGGCTGAAAATCAAACTCAGATGGGTGAGTGTTAGTTTCCTCAGGATACCAATGTATTTGATGGTAGTTTAGGCCTAGCTGTCAATCAGTCAATACAGCCTGAGAGTCCAGTGAGTTCAGGGAACAGAAAACCAGGAACATATATCCATGGAGGATGGTTGCATTTTTTTTTCTTTTAAAACAGACCATTTGCAACACATATTCACAGGAGGTTTTCTTCACTTAAGAGGACCATGTATCCTCCAAGTTTTCAGTAGGTACAGATTAGTTTTAGATGTGGCATACTCCCAGGGACTGCTCAGAAACACCGCCGAATGTGGTAGAAAAAAATTCATCCAGAAAAACCCAGTAAGGAATTGGAACATCAATTTTCAGCACATGCATTCCAAATTTTACAACATATTTTTTAAATTAAAAATTGCTGGAGAAGGTTTCAGAAATTAAAAATGGAAATTAATCTTAAAGATGGGAAATGTAAGTAAGCCTAAATATTTTAAAACGTGTTTCTCAGTCTAGTTATGCATTTGTAAAGGCTCACATAAATCATATTCTCTGTAAGAATTTTGCAAGAAATTGGATCTCCAATCCTTAGAAGAAGGGCTAGCAATCTCCTAACAATCTCAGGTAAGTCACATTGGTTTAAAAGTAACTGAACTCTGATTACAAGTCCTTAGAACTAAAGCAGACATTTATTGTGTAATTCTAGGCTTCCAGAGCTGACTGTGGATCTGGAGAAGTCTAGGAATCCTGAGACTTTGTCTATGTCTTCAAATAGTCACTGCACATTTGTTCAGTAGTTTCACTTTCTCAGTCCAGGAATAAAGCAGTGCCTCCATTAACAACATGCTCTCCAGCAGCCGTGGAATGCTTGGAAGTGCTCTCTCTGTTGGCCCAACTTTGTCTGAAATATCCCTAAGGGTCATTAAGTGTCAAAATTCATTCTGAGATACATACCTTTAATCTTTTACAACAATTTATGTAGTGAGACAAGCACTACATAAATTTTGTTGCTGTTTGCACAGGCAGAGGTTGATGAGTTTAATGAATCTTCTCCTTCAGTCTTAACCTGGTCTTTATAGTATGCTCTTTGGTGTCACAGAAGTAAAAATAGACCTAGGAACTGTGTGCTAGAAATGTGTTTGGTCCTTGTATTTTTTTTTTTTTTTGCTATTTACAGTATAAATGCCAAAATGCCAGACAGAAGGTAAGTGAAGATAATTTAAAGAAAATGTAAGTTATTTAGTGGACATGTCTAGAATCCAAAATGTATTTGAAAATTGAACCATGTAGAGCAAACACCGCAAACACCATTTGTTGCTTAAAATTGAGTTTAGAACAATTAGCTGACTTTCCCAAGTTTACATAATCATTAACTTTAGTTTTTAGTTACAACTCTCAATTCTGTAGAATTATATTTTTAATTAATATAGTGTAAGATTATAATGTAACTTTTAATTTTGTTTTATTCATATTTACTAACATAGCATTACAAAAGGGTTTGAATTTATGTAAACATATGGACTAATTGCCAGGTCATATGTACTTTATGTATGGATATGTATGCATAGATGTATGTATGTATGTATGTGTATATATATATATGTACATGTGTTTGTGTACACTAAACCTCAAATCATCACTATTAACATATCATGTAAAATACATATAAAATTACACATACTCTATTAGAAAGTAAAGTAGGGTACATACCATCACATAGCTAGTGTAAAACTCCATCAAACATTCTAGTTTAAGAAGCCAACTTTGGGGACAATATGTCATCTCCCTTAAAATAAAACAATAGTTGATAACTATAAATATAGTTGTCATAAAAATAACAACACTCAGATACAAATATCTTTCCTAAAATCATTACAGATAGTTTACAATGGACAGCTTACTTCCTACCATTTGAAAGATCTTATATGGGACATCAGCAACAACTATTTATTCTATCTTGGATACTTTCCATAAGATCATTGTAATAGGAACTGGAGTGCTGGCTCATCATTAAGAGAACTCTATGGTCTTCTGGAATCACATGGTGGCTCACACCTATATTTAACCCTAATTCTAGGGAACTAGATACCTCTGCAGGCATCAAGGACAGAACGGGTCTGGAACATGTATACACATGCAAGAAAAACACTAAAGCACATAAAATAAAATTCAATTTAAAAAATTAAAATATGATATTAAAATAATTCCTAAAATGTTTTAGACAATGTTTAAACATTCATTTCTATTTGAACTTTGAATATCAAATTGTAATAATATTAGAAAAATAATGCATTTTAAATTAAACATTTGTTTCTGCTTTACTTAATGATATAAAATGTTGCTAATTAAGAAGTAGTGTTGTCTTCATTAATTACTGCATTGCATTGTGTACAAATAAATACAATTGCTTCAGGTCACTGGCTTAAATATTAGTATTGTCTTTAAATGTCATTTCAAATTTGTTGATATTGTTTTGGAAACCAGACGATTTTATTGTCTGAGAACTTTACAAAATCTATGTGTTCAAATAAAGTGTGTATTACAGTAATTCCATTTTGATAATCCTCTTCTTTGCATTTAGAATCTAAAAGCCCTATTTTCTAAATGTTGGAAGTACAGCTTAGATGTGAATGGGACATACTGGTATGAGAAGGATTAGAATACTGTACAATTCAGCAGAATTATGAAATATAAATGTAAGCAAAACCTGCATATATGACATTATACATTTTAATGCCAAATTAGAGTTTCTAAGGCTCTGTGGCATAATGAACTTAAAGCCTCATATCCTTTATATAAAACTTCTATTTTACCGAAAAACTAAGGGGTAAAAAAGGCTACTTTTCTGACTTTAGGAACAAATTATTTAAGATTTGAAATGATTGAGTACATCTACATAGCTATACTAAGGCATGCTTCTTTGAGTTATAATCAATATTTACATATCCAATTATATAAATTAGAGTATATAAAAAATAAAGAAATATAAAATTATACTTGCCAAGATAGTGAATTAAATTCTAGTAACTATTTACATATATTTTCTATTATAAAAATTTAAAAACTAAACATGCAATTCTTGCTAAAAAATTTTATGTAGCAAATTAATTTTACTTTTGGATATGAATGTATTTTCATTCACATATACAATTTTCATGGAGTCTATATTCTGAGACACAGTTATCATCACATGAATTATATTCTATAGGTGGAATGGCCCATTTGAACTCAAATTAGCCAAGTTATTTACATTATAGTTAATAAGGACCTGTCCTATGGCTTTAAAATTATATCCTTTCAGGAATTTATAACTAATTAATATGACCTACAACAAAGATACAATTTTGAAGATAAAAAGGAGTCAGACGTGAATATCTCTAGAGTCTCCACCAAAGTCCTCTTGTCTTAGTCATTTAGTCTCATCTACATCCCTCCTTCTCTCTCTTTTCCTCCCTTCCCCTTTTTGTGTCTGTGTGTATGTATCTCTTCGTGTGTCTGTTTCTTTGTGTGTGTGTGTGTGTGTGGCCCCTGACCAACCCAAATTTTTAAAATTAATGTCTTATGTAATCAGTGTTTCTGAAATGACTTTTTAAATTTATTCTTTAAAATATTATATATATATGCTGCAACTTAATCTCACCCAGCTCCTACTCCTCCTGCCCCTGGCCTTCTCCCCATAGCTCTCCTTCACCATCTTGTCCTCCTTTTAAGTACTTTTATAATCTATAATTGTTAATAACACACCACAGAGGTCCAATGTTTATTTCAGTCATCATCAGAGAAGCTTCCTCCTGCAGCAGATGGGAACAAATACAGAGAATCAAGACAGACATTATCTAGAGAGAGAAGACAGATTGATAGCAATAGAGATAGAGAGACAGGGGCAGAGAAAGAGAGACTTTGGAACATTCAGGATGTCTTCATCACAGCCCTTCCATCAGAGTTCAGAGAATCCCTTGGAAGAGGAGGCAGAAAGAGCGTAAGAGCCAGATGAAATGGTGGACACCAAGAAAATAAGACCCTTTAAATCAACATGAGCACAGATCATGTGAACTCAAAGAGACAGAAGCAGCATACAAAGGGCCTACATAGGTCTCCACCATGTCCCCTAAATTAAAGTTTTCTGGTTTAGTGTTTTTAAGGGATGCTTGAGTGTGTTTTGTGCAGGGTGATGAAAAAAGTGTGTTTTATATTTGAGCCTTCTCTTGGGCATGCTTCCTTTTCCTTTGTTGTTTTGGCTTTTCCAAGTTTGAAATTATTGATTCTGTTTTATCTTTTTAAAAAATAAAATAAAATAAAGTCTTTTTTATCCCTGTATCCTCCTTCTCCCCTCCCTTCCCTCTGCCCAATCCCTCTCAGTCAGCCTTCAGCCTCCCCCTTCCCAAACTCCATCTCCTCTCAAAAAAGGGCAAGAAATCCCAAGGTGGGTCAGCTCAGAATGACTCATCTACTCCAGGCAAGTCTCATTTCCACATCCTAATATCAAGACTGGGTTAGGTGTTCCTCTGAAGGGAATGGGCTCCAAGATGCCAGTCCATGCACAGAAACCCAGTCTGACCCCACCCCTCGAGGCTCCACATATTGCCCATATCAATGGATAGTTGCCTATCCTTGGGCCTAGCTCCTTTTCTAGATGGTTCCCAGTGGCTGTTCTTGATTCAGTGAACTCCCCAGAGCTCCAGCCAGCCATCACTGTGGGAATTTTTTGTTTTATCATATTATACCTTATTTTGTAACATTGTTTTAAAAATGATGTGTGGTGGAAATGTTCTTTGTATGATGTAAATAAAGGAACTGGTTTGGCCTATGTGGAGTGCCTTAGAAGTGGGTGGAGGATCAGAGGACATGCAGGTAGAAGGAGGGTGGAGTTAGCCAGTTGCCATCCAACTCCCCCCTTCCCAAGAAGAGGCATGTAAGAAATACAGGTGAGCAGGGGCTGGAACACGTGGCAGACAGATTAATAGAAATGGGTTGAATTAAGATGAAAGAGCTAGCTAGTAATGTGCTTGAGACATGGGCCAAAGAGTATGAAGTTAATATAAGTGTCTGATGCATTTATCTGGGCAACAAAAGCTGCCATGGGCCAGGTATGAACCTATGGGCCCAAATGGGCCTGGAAAACCTTTACAACAATGATGTATGAATGAAAACCTAACTACTAGGGTAATGGTTAATAGCATGTATGCATGTGAGCATGTGTGTGTGCACACTTCCTTTTAGTTGGCTACTTTTGGTTACTGTTTGAGGGTGTTTGGGTTTTTTGGGTTTTTGTATGTTCTGTTTTTTGGAGTGGTACTTTATTTTTTTTATTTGTTTAAAAAATTTTCTTGTTGTTTTGGGTTTTTGTTTATTTTTTGAGGAAGAGCTTAAAGTTGGATAAGTATGTAGGAAAAAAATTGGAAAGAATTTGGTGGAGGAAAATATATTTAAATTGAATTTTTTTAAATAATAAAAATGTAAAAATAAAGTTTTATGCTTATAGAACTATTTATGTTTTGGAAATTCTAATTAATGCTGCTCGTGTGTACATCAAATATGGTTTTATCTACTGGGCAGTGTGTAACCTTTTAGTTTCTATTCATGCCGAAGACCAATGACTCTTACACTTCCTCAGCAGCTATCAACTGCAGATCTCTCCTGGGATGGGCCCTCTGGAGCACCTCCCCCTCCTTGCTAGAACAAATTATCTTATTGAGCCCATAACATCTCCCTTATTCTTTTATTAAAATTAGTATTATATATGTTCAAAATTATCTGAACATATTATGGTAAAGACTGACACACATTTATTAACTGATGTATATTTAAAGGATTTTATAGAATGTCCTATGATCCTCAAATTTGACTAGCAACTGTTTCAAGTATAGCACAATGAATTTATAACATTTTCCTGCCAAAACACTAATTTACTTTCTCTGGAATGACTGTTTCTATATAAGACCCAAGCAGCTAGCCAAATAAATAAATAAATAAATAAATATTTACACAGTGAAGAATATTAATTGAAGAGGTACCATTTCAAGGAAGAAGAAAATAAAATATCTTGAGACTACTTGTGTGTTACTGCTTCTCAGTTAGAATGTCTGGTATCAAGTCCATACAACATATCCATAGTAACCATATCTTAAAATTTCTACATTTGAAAATTGAATGTTAACATCTCTATTAGGAGTTAGTTTTCAAAACATAAATTAGATTTAAATATTTCTGAGCTTCCTAACTGTAATGGTTTTAAGACTCAAAGGGATAAAATAAAAAGGGTAGATACAATGCAATAAGATAGAGGTAAAAAGACGAGCCTGAGGGAACATTTATTCCTAAAGATGTTGGGACAGATAAATGTGAATTCAAAATTCCCACATTCTAATATCAAGTTGTTCTTTGAATCTTTCCTAGTTTTTAATGCCTAATTAGTCAATAAAGTATACCCTGATGAAACATAGCATTAGATTATATTTTACATAAACGCTGGCTGTAAGTGATGTCTAATATAAAATTGCTTATTTAGTTGGCATGAGATACAGCACCTTTAATCTCAGTATTCAAGAAGCAGAGACAGGAAGATCTCTGTGAATTCAAGGCTAACCTGGTCTACATAGCAAGCTCCAAGCCATTTACGGATATACATATTGAGACTCTGTCTCAAAATAACAAATAAAATTAAATTGATAGTATAAGTTTAGCTGAAATTTATAAATCTTTGTGGAGGTTTTTGTATTTGTATTTCTAAAGTAAAGATGTTTAGAAATAACAGTCTTAGGCGGTTTTTGTCACTTTCCCTTTGCTTTCCCTTTACTTTGAACTACATCACAAGTCATTGACCTAATTTGATCCTCATGGAATGAGATTCATATGGATAGGCAAATAATTTCTCCAGCATTGATAAATTTAGCAACTTAAATATACAGTGATATTTGTAGATTTATAAGTGTGTTTATGTAAGTATGTACAATTGCTCCTTCTTTTTCTTCCCTAAGGCACTACCTCATTACCACACATTCAAGAGAAAGTGCTTATAAATACTAACTGAGTTTAATGTTTCTGCGTATACTTTACATAAAAGAGAACAAACTAATTTGACCTTATAAAAGCCATGCTTTTTCAATGTCCATGTTGTTTAACAAGGAGTCTTTTTTATTTTGCTGGCTACTTCAGAGTTATCACAGTTAACATCATCTTCCTGGCTTGAGTGCATTCATAATCCCATTGTATTTTATATGCAAATGCTTTTCTCTACATCCTCATTTTCTGTAATTTGAAATAAAACACAGAATTTTATCCTCGATTATCACCACACATTATACAATGTAATATGAAAAAAATATTGGAAAGTAGTCATGAAAAACTAGCATTTTTTTTTACATTAATTCAGGAGGCAATATCAAGGCTCCATGTATTTCTTAGACCTGGTCACTAATAAAGTTGGAGATATTTCAAACTGAGCTTCGTTTTAGGTTTATACATATAAGATATTGATTAAGATGAAATATTATTACATATTATTTTTCATAATGTAGCATGAATCACATGATGAAAAACATGCCTAGGCTAAACAATTCTGTCAAGTAAGTATATTCAAATTAATCCTCCTATCATTACAAATATAGCTTTGAGACAAGTGCTATGCAATAAGTTAATGCAATGAAATCTATATTTTAACATTTTGCTATACCATAGCATATTACTAATAAAATCCTAATATTTTTCAACTGTGTTTTGAATAGATATCAAATCTTTTAATTACACATTTGTTTTTTAACTAGTGCTATAATATGGCAAAACTTGACTTTGAAAATATGTCATGTTATCTGAGTATAAACTTGAATATATGGATAATGAGATAAAAAATATAGCATCTCTGGATGGGTCCAAAACATAGTAAGTGTTTTTAGTAGAGGAGGGGTTAATAAAGATTTTCTTTGCAATTTGACACTCTCTATAAGGTATACATTGCAGCTACTCACACCTTTGTCATAGTTTGAAAGTACAGACCATGTACCTATATACATGTATGGTTGGGATCCAATAACATCATATTTTAGTATGGCTGATGAATTTTTGTAAAGATAACAAGAATATTAGTAATAAAAGCAAGGAAGTGGTGGCACACATCTACACACTTTTAATCACAGTACTCAGAAGGGACAAACAGGGAAATCTTGTGAGTCAAAAGCCAGTCTGGTTTACAGGACAGCCAAAGATACACAAAGAAACCTTGTCTGAAAAAACAGAAATGAAAAGCAGAGAAAGAGAGAGAGAGAAAGAGAGATATGCAGACATACAGATATAAAGCTGAGTAAGTATTTAGCAATCATGAGGCCCTAGACAATATCAACAAAAACAAGAAAATATAAAGCAGACAGTGTGTCACAATTTAGACTTCCTATGATATGGTCACTTAAGAAAAGGGATGTTGGAACAATAATTTACACTTCCTTTAATCAGTAAAAATATACCAGTGGTTATTGCAGTAAGACTAGAGGGCAAAGCAGGGTCTTGATGGCTTTTGTTTGGGAAAGCTGAAGTTTCAAAAGAGCTGCTTGGGGGGAAATATATACTCTTCTTAAATCTCAGCATGATAGAGCAGAACTGGGAGGCATATAATGTGAAGTCATTATCATACATAGAGAACTTAAGAGTAGAAACAATAAAATTACCTAACTGCATAAAAACAGTAAGAGCAGAAAGAATAAAATTACCTAACTGAGAGAAAGGGAGATTAAGTTACATACTGCTAGGCATATAGCTATAACTAGCATATAAGATATAAGAAACTCTGGAACAAAGACAACAGCAAAGGAAATGTCCAAGGAATCCACGATTCTGACTTCATTTATGTTATCAGTAAAGAAAGCAATAAACAATAAGACTGAATGAGAACCCCAGACAACAAACATTCCCTCCTGTGAAAACCATCCCCTAGGACCTTCTTTATAGAGAGATCCTTTATTAAACTGGAAATAAAAGGTTAATGTCACCACTTTGTGATTCAGGCAAAAAACAGGAGCAAATTACCTTGTATGCATAATTTTTAAAGAAGTTTGCATTAGAATGGGCTAGGCTGTAGTGAATTATTTTGATGAAGTATCTTAATTAGGTGAACCAAAGAGAGCTTTTGGTTGCTGGATTTTAAATACTTTCATAGCTGGACATTGGCAGTCAGGCTCAAGTAGAGAAAGTGTCTAAATTAGGGGATAAACCTTGATGTCTAGCTTTAGAGATGTAATGTAAAAGTTTTTAGCCAGCCAGTGGAAAAGAGGAAGTGCTTGGTGTGCCATCGCCTCATGCTAGAGTGGGCTATTGTGCCTTAAAGACCATGTAGACCTTCAAAGAGGCCATCCCTTATCATTAGTATCCTACATTTGGCTATATGATATTCACAAGTCATTAAGCCACCAACAAGTGTGTTATATGTGTTAAGAAATGTCTGTGCATAAGGCTTTGGCTCTGAGAGCAAAGAAGTAATGGACTTGAGTAGAATAGAATTGTCTGCAATGGCACAGATAAAAACTCCATTGAGAATGCTGTCTTCTGTGATGAATAAAGACTGTAGAGTCTCATCCTTTATACATAGTTTTATTTTCTTTGGTTTCTGTCACCTGCAGGGAACAGTGGTATAAAATTCTAAATAAAAAAATTCAACCATAAACAATTTATAAGTGTAAAAATCCTTGCTATACTCAGTAAGACAATAAAATTACCCTTTGTCTAGCATACTCGGCATGATACTCCTTGTGTCTGAGTCACTATAAAGGCTATCAAATTGAAAATTATGAAATTAAAAATCTGTTTCTAGTGACTTTTACAGAGTAGCTTAACCAATCTGCCTGTGTCTTTTACTTCATCTCTTCTCATAGGCACATGTTCCCATTCATCACAGATAAAAGAGTATGTAGGGATGGAGAGATTGTTCAGTTGGTAAAATACCTGCTGCTGAAACCTAAGGACCTGAGCCTACAATCTCAACATCCATTAAGAAGCTGGGAATGTTGATGGATAGATGTTAACCTCAAGCTAGGGAGGTAGAGAGAAACCTTGGAGTTGATTTGCCAGCCAGCATTGCTCAATCAGGAAACACTGTCTCATAAAAGTAAAGTGAATAATCCCCCAAAATGACAGATGTCAATACTTCTAAGAACCCAGATAAAACAAGATAAAATGCTTGAAATATTCAAGGGACAGGAGCTGATCCCTGAAGCTGTACATACTGGAAAGAGCCTAATCTCATAAGATGTCCTATGCCTTCAGATGTGCACCCTGGCACACACATGCCTACCCACATTAAACACAGAGAAAAATTATAAATTATTAAAAAGTTAAAAGTAACAAGCTGAAGAATGACTAAGCAAGACACTTGTAGATATCTGACCTCTGTATTAATGTACACACATATACACATGGGTGCACTCATGCACGTACCTAAACAACCATGTATATATCTCAGACTTACATGCATACATATATACATACATACAAAAACGTATCACAATACATTAAGATTTTGTTTAGGGACAAACTATATTCACACTATAATTGTTATAATATGTTTCTACTTCTCAGTTACTAGTAGTGAGCACTTATTCAGAGAGGTTATAATAAAATTTTGTCTTAAAGCTATATGAATAAAAAACATTCCATAGGATTTGGAAGTTTTGAAATTTTAGGTAATAAAAGCCTCATTTATAAGTTAAAATTGGCATATTCTCTATACAAAGGGTATTTATTGATTTTAGGACAAGTGTTTTTTGTTGTTGTTGTTTTGTTCTCTTTCCTTTTTTTTTTTTTTTTTTTTTTTTTTTTTAACAAGTGGCTTTTCCTATTGTGGGTTCTGTTGTCCTGAGCTGGGAAGGTGGGATAAGATAAGTATCAGAAGAAGTTGGAGTTAGGTTATACCACAACAACCAGACACATTTAAAGTCTTAAACTTTAATTCTTGGAGTCAAATCCCCCATATTTTGGAGGTTCTCTATCATTTTACAATAATATCATAGTAATTTCTCCAAGTGTTTTCTTTCAAATAACTGTATATAACTTCCATCATCCTATGATAATGACCCTAAAATGCCCAAATCCTTGACAGGCTGACTTAAACACACCCTTGTGTGGACAGAGTGATCCACAGGGATGTACATGACCCAGTTAGACCCTCTGTAGAGAAGCTTTTCTGAAACCAAAGGGTAGCACTTTCTCTTCACATTTTAAAAATTCTACTCAGTTGGGTATCTCTTTTTTGAGCTGAGCACACTGTGACATACAGATCTGGCTCTACAAATCTAACACAGCAAAATTTGTGGTTTACACTTATCCCTGGACAATTTTCTTCATTAAACACAGTAGCATCCCAGGTTCTTTTCTTATCATTTGAGAGCATTTGAAGGCTCACATTGATCTACTCAGCTTGTTTTTTGCTTTAGCTCCAGACTGTTTTTCCTAACAGTGTTTTCTAGGCATATCAAGACTATGGATAAGGTCCACACTCTAGAAACAAAGTTCCTGAGGGAAAGAGAGCTTCTCATAATTCATTATTTAGAGTCCCTTTTATGTGTCTGACCTCTTACCCTAATTGACATTTTAATGAACTATCCTACTATCCTACTCAACTTACTAAATCCTTAGAAGGGCAGTCAGTAGTACAGACCCCGTTTTAGAAATCAGAGAAGAGAAATGATCAGCATGGCAGAAAACAAGCACTTCTGCAGAAATTACTATTCAGAAAAAAAAAGTTTCAAATTGCAAATAGGACTTCTGTACAATTCTTCATATTTGTGTGTTGTTTGTTATTTAGATATTTCTTTCAAAGAGATTACATCACTCTGTTTGGCTAAACACATTTATCGTAAACTGAAACACTATATCAGTCAAGCAAATACTTGAAACTAATCAAAACAGGGCTGAGGAGACAGCTCCTTGGATAAAATACTTGCTGTGTAAGCATGGAGACAGGAGTCATGTGCCGAACAGCCACATATATTGTGACACCCAGACAGGAACATTATATCTTGCATACTCCTGTTTCTGATTGCAGTTAAGAAAGTTAGCTTTTTTATATAAAATTTGATATTGATTTTCAAAAAACAATAAAGGAAAAAAAAAGAAAGTTAAAATTATTTTAACTTTAAATAAAACCTGATTGTTTATGTTAAGTCCTTGAAAGGTAATGTTTCTTTCTATCTGTAACTAAGAATAAGTTCCTGTTTCTTAGATCAGATATAACTGAAAACATGTTTTTCTTTTCTTGTTTTGATTTTTTATTTATATTTGAATAAAATCATATATTTTAATCCATGTATACCCTTGTTCAAACTCCCTTCTCCTCCCTCCCCTCTCAGTCATTCTCTCTTCTCCCTATCTCCTTATCTCCTCACACATGTTTTTCAATTTTTCCTAAACTTGCCAACCATGAACATGATGTCTATCATTACCCTTATTTCTTATCTTTCAGTGTATCTTTCTAACAGTGTAATAACAACTTTTCCTCCCTTGCAAACTTTTTATTACTCCTACTAAAGAAACTTCAAGAGGCATGCAGGATCTGCTGTCCTAAATCCTAATTTAGGGAGTGGCTGCCAGATTGTTCTGTCCTGAATGTATTCTAAAATACAGATTCCCTCAACTGTAAAATCTTGGCTTTGGTCTTGCTCCTTGCAATTCTCAGGTTTGGCAGTATGTGATAGGCAGATATGATGACCTACCTATAATATCATATATGATAGGCAGAGGCATCAGAATCTCCAGAGCAGTCTAGCAAGCTTAACTACCTCAAACAGCAAGCTTTAGGTTCAAGTGAGAGAAATTGCCTTCAATGTATAAGATGGAAATGATGGACATAAGTGTTGCAGATCCTCAACATCAGCCTATGTCCTCCATACTCATGTACATATGTGTGTACACCTGGTAACCACATACATATACATACATGCAAACATACATACACACATACAAAGACATGCCATAGACATCACCTGAGATAAACAGAAGGCAAATTAAATATGTAATAATAATAAAACAAGCTTTTCCAGGGATGACACTGTTACTATCACCATGATTAGGGCTCTCAGGATATCTTTTATCAAAAGCCTTTTTTTTTTTCTGGCCTGAGTAGAGGTCTAAAATTTCACACTACACAAAACACAAGAGGGTTGGATAGGAAAATGATTCACCAAAGCCCAATTGTGAGGGGTAGGCAAATCAGTAGAGTCACTACCTCGAGGATGCCACTAAGGAGGATCCATGCTCAAAAACAGCTGCTTTGGAAATTATTTCCCTAAAGCCAACACAGGGACCAAATACCACTATTGATTGGGGTGGGGGGAGAGTGCTCCTTCTTTTTATTATTATTATTATTATGAACAAAGAAGTCACACTTTCTATCCTTGTATATCAAGGTCCCTTCCCTCTCCCACCACATCAGGTCATTCTTTCTTCTCCACAACTCCCCATCCCCTCCCTGGGCAGGCAGCAGACTCTTAGGCTGAGAAAAAAAATTGGCAGTACTATCCACACACTATTGATTTTGTAGAAGCCGTGATGGTGAAACCTAAGTTGCCATGAAGATCCCAGGCTGCTAGAGATGCTAGGACAGGAAGTGAAGCATTTTTTGAGGAAACCTAGAGGCACTGAGTAGAGCCAGTCCAAGAGAGGGTATGGGCACTGCAGACAGATAGCAGGGGCTATCCAAGACCTATGAAACCTTGGAAGTTTCAGTGTGATCCCCCGGACATCAGACATGAAACATTAAGACTTGACTTAGTATCATAGCTTTCAGTTTTATTTTTGCCCAGTTGCTCCTGTGCTACATTTGAAGTATATAGTTTGCTTTGTACTTTATAGGCACTTATCACTGAAACATTGCCTGGAATTTCTGATGATACCTGGACTTGTGGCTCTTACCCAGTGCTCAAATCATAAAATCTATGTTATTAAATGTGAAATGTGGTTGAAGCAGTAGCTATAAAGCACAGTGTCCATGTCAAATAATTGACTGATTTCAAGCAATAAGCCATTTATGGAGAAATCACCTAACTTTCTTTTTGGTTTTTATCAGCTTTTAACAGCTCACTCTTGCTAAATATATAAGTCCATTTCAGTATGGCTATTTAGTCAATGGCCCAACTTTAATATCCTGTCCCTTAGACAACTTACAATTTCGTGTGAACAACACATATAGCTGTGTTCCTTCAAATGTCCAGTACAAACAAAATGTGTATGACCATAGGCTCCTAAAAGAGGTAATTATGATTAAATGAAATCTTTAGGGTTACTATTAAACCATTATTCCTGAAGCCTTTAAAAAAAGTAGATAGCCCTTGTGCATAAACAATGGGAGGAAAGAAGACAGATTTAAATCAAAGCCAATGACCCCAAAGAAGTTAACTCAGCCAAAAAAAAAAATCTATTAATTCTACACTCCACAATCCTAGAGAGCAAATTCTGTTACTTAAACATGCCAGGGTATGGTGATTTGTAATAATAATAAATGCATTGCAAGTTCTAGGTCAAGAGTCTCCTGTGAAAAATGTCAGATTTTTCTGGCAAGACCTCAGATGTTTATCAGCAGAAAAATGAACACTCAAGTCTGCTACTTCTCCCACAAGCCTCACAATTTTCACATTGGAAGCCTTTAAATGGAAATATTTTCACACTTATAATATTGTTGAGTGCAAGTAATAAGTCAGGGTTTATATGTCAATATATTTACTTTTATTAAATAAGTACCTAATTTTTAGCCAGCATATGTTTTTATTTTTGTTTATTTGGCCTTTGAATTTTTAAAAATATATACCAGGTACCTTATTAGAACAAGAATTCCGGGCTGGAGAGATGGCTCAGCCGTTAAAGGCTAGGCTCACAACCATAAATATAAGAACAAGAATTCCTTGAAATTTCTATCTCCATAATCCATCAAGTAAAAGATTGCTGTTATCAATAAGTTAACCAACTACATTTTATTTTAAACACTGCAGAAGTAAAACAAACAATTTTTATTTAAACTATGTATAGTTGTCCTCTCTAATAAGACTCTAATGAGTTGAAGAAGTTAATTTTATACTTCCTACCAAGCACATGCCCTTGAAGGAGATCTACAGATGTAAATGGTAGACCAGAGATGCTATAAAGGGAAAATGAGGAAACCTGTGTATACTTTATCTACCTGGGGCAGAGGGACAATAGTATAGCTGGTAGAGAGAGAGGAAGGGTAAGAAATACTAAGAATGATTGAGAAAGCCATAGGAAAATACAGCATTCTAAGTTTACTTAAAGATATATGCATAATATAGGTATATACAAAGAAAAATAATTTAAACTTTTAAATAATGTTAGAGTAATTAGAGTGATAATGTTCTCCACAAAAGTCATAGATTATCTAATAAAAACTCATGTCAGGCTTGGGAAATCTTTCAAATTGTTGGTCCTGGAAGTCCAAACAACATAGGCCATTTCCATAGCCTTCAATTGTCTTTCAGGACTCAAAGGTATCAATTAGGACACCAGACTTGTAGAAATCAAGCTGAAACTTCCTTAGAAACCTCCTTACTGAGGATCAGCTTCTAATATACCTGTAGGTGCTTTGCAAATTTCCAAAAGCAGAAAAGTAATTAATAGTCCTACTAAAGCCTATAAAGAACAATGACCAGCATGACATGCTATCTCAAAGGGTTTGATAGTTCTATATTGGCATACCAACAGCTCTCTTATTAGATTTAAGGCCCACTCAATAGGAGAATGTATGCTTACTAATACAAAACCAGGCAGTTACTAGTGAACAGTGTGGTCAAGAATCATGGAGAAGAGTCTACTGGTACCACTTTTCTAAACCAATACAATTTCTGACTACAAGTACATACTTATCTTAGTGGTCACACAAAGGTATACCTTTCATTACTCATCAAAGAAGGTTCTGTTCACAAGCAGATACTAACTCATAAATCCACAACTGGCAGAAAACAACTGAACATGTGGTATGCAATCTATACTAAGGCTCAGGAAACACCAGGGAAAGGAAGTAGAAAGACTGTGACAGCTGGCGGGACAAATGTCTTCTGAAAGATAATGACTCATAAATATGATGTATAAACTGCATTCATAGCATTTGGGCAATATAGTCACCTAAATAAGATGTACACTATGACAACAACAGTGGATGTGTCAACATAGATAGAAAATCCAACAAGGCTCTACCCTTTGATAAGATACAGTGCAATGAATGGCTGCTGCATAATATATAATAACTTTCTTCTAGAGACAAGTCCTTGATAGGTTATCTAATCCCAAGTGATCAAACCTAAATGCATTTATATAAAAGAACAAGGAATAGAATCAGAGAATGGATTTAAACTAAGTATGCTAGTTGCTAATCTAAAAATGTGATTAGCTGAAAAGCATGCTCAATCAATAGTAATCAGAGTCTTCTAAGTACACAATGAAGCAATAACTACCCTCTAATTAAAATGCCTATCTTGTGCCCAGTGGAATAAAAAACAAAGGTCTATTTGTGGAATTTTGACACTTCATTCCAAATTTAAAATAAAATTTGTTTCTCAGCTCAGCCCTAGTAAATCATTTATTATGACAGGTTCACAAGCTTCGAAGACAATTTAGAGCTGTGGTGGTGAATATCCAGACTGTTATATTTGTATAATTATAACACAAACATAGTCCATGTACATTGGAACTTGGCTTATGACAGCAGAATCAACTATATTAAAACCATTACATGATGCTGCCATGAGCTATGGCTTGATCGGGATTTAATCTAACTTTAGTGGTATGTGTGTCTTGGGGGGGTATATGTGACAGAGAGAGAGAGAGAGAGAGAGAGAGAGAGAGAGAGAGAGAGAGAGAGGAGAGAGGATAAATTTTGATAAATACTAATTTATCAATATTGCAGAGATGAATGTATTGTATTCAGCAATTCTTGAGATTTAAAAAATTACAACATATAATGACATAGGGTTTCAAAATGCATTTGCTTCTTAAAATATTCCAAGTCAAGCAACAGTATCATTTTGCATTGTTGATTGCAGAAAAGTGAATGACTATCAAGATAGTGTATGTAGGAGAACAGAGTCTTCAGTGAGATATTCCAGAGGTAATCATGCCATAAATTCTTGCCTGTGTTTTACTGAGTAATAATACTCAATGTATAAATAAGTCAAGAAAAAAAGTGGTAGCGTATACTAAAGAAAATGGAACAGGAACATGAATTCAAGGCAAAGTCCCAAAGGAAAACAGCTTGATCAGATGGGGACCTCAGAAAAGTAAGCATAACCTTCAAATATTTCTACATAAAGTGAAATGTGAAACAGTTATTTGTACCTGCCAATGCATGGATACTGAGATGTAGTAGAGTGGTGGGGATTGCAGAAGGTTCAAGAGTACTTCACGGTATAACACAATTACAGAATGAACTAATGCTGAGATATCTCATAATACTCAACCTTACTATAAGTAAAGACTCAGAGTATATGAACACATATTCTCTGAAATACAATTAATAATTGTTTATGTGGATATGGGTAGTATGTATTGTTTAATGTGCTCATTGTATATGTACAGGCATGAGTGTGTTTGTGTGCATATATATGTGTATGAATGTGTGTCTTTCTGTGTACATATATATATATATTTATGCATGTATATGCATTTGTTTGTATGTAAGTGTGTGTCTTTTTATGTGTCTTCATGTCTATGTGTGTATGTATTTGTGTTTGTGTGTCTGTGTGTATGTCTGTGTCTATGTGTGTGTATGTGTCAGTATACATATATGTATAGGTGTCCACCTCCACACATATATGAATACTGTCAACAAACATACAGATCTTTCCCTAGTCTATTTAATTATATTTTTATTGTATAAGCAAAATACTATTCATTCAGCCAGTAAGCATTCTTGAGCATTTATTCTAGATGCATATCTCTTATATAATAGAAACCTAGGTGTACTGGATTTACAGTAATGGGCCAGACAGACACACTGTCAAATTCCATGAATGTGCACTATTTAATCATAACAGTAAAGCATCATATTGATATCAGTTAGTAAAGTTCAGTTCTGAGAAACATAAGTATTTGGTAAAATTTCTCTTAAAATTTTGGGACTTTTAGAAAACAATAAAAATATTTCAACACTCAATTTTCAAAACTCCAGAGTTTCAGGATCTGTGGCAGCTTCCTTTATATACAGCTAAATAAAAATAACTAATATTCCCATTGAATCCTAGTAAGAGGCCATCTCAAGTTGAAAAAGTTCCATTTCTCACAATAATCATTTGGTGACACTGCAGATAAAGGAGAGCTTGAGGGTTCTGTTGATTTGTAGGGGTGATCTTGTGTCCACAATGAGAGAAAGGCCATCATGAGATGAATGGATGTGCCTTGAATTCCAATTTGCTCTATGACATAATGTTGTTTCTTTGAGCCTCCCTTTGAAAGGGAGGTAGCAGAATCCAATGAAATAAACTCTTTATGATTGAAAGGCTAAAACAATAATGCTTGGGTCTTATGAAAAACTTTGATCTATCTAGATTCATATAACCTGCTTTGTAAAAGTGTCTCAAGTCAAGCACATCAATTTTCTTGCCTCAGAATTTCTGAAGCCAACAAAATGTTCTGTGAATGCATAACAAATTTGATGACTGAGGAAATGAATAAAAGTCCTAGGGCATGGTAACTGAGCTAGGGATTTAAACTGATCACCAAGAGGATTTTTCCCCCTCTGTGATTCTATAATGCTGAAGTAAAGAATGAAAAGTAAAAAGAATGAACCAGATGGAAGATTAATAGCATTTGAAATTCATGTAACTGAACACAGTAAAGTAAAAAGGAGGGGGGTACTTATGTATTTATCACCAAGGATTCCATTTCTTAGACTTCTTTTGTCTCCCACATTGAGGAAAATTCTAGCTTCACTCTGTTGTGAGCCTTTGTTTTAAAGCCTCCCCCCTAAGCCTTATGAATATCATTAACTGCTTTCAGCTAACATAAATGTAATGCTGGAGACATAGATATATACATTAAATTTTCTTAAAACACAAATATTGTCTTCAAGGTTATCAATTTTTCTACTTTTCTGAGAATCTTTATAATGAAAGAAAAATGAGAAAATTTAATCCAACTTTTTCACATACCCAGAGTCTCTTGTACAATCCTCAAAGCCGTTTTCCTATCGTTTGTCTAAGCACTTGCAGCTATGAGAATTTTAGTGCCAAATATTTGTGAGATTGGACTTCATTAACTGTGAAGGCGTCTGCCCGAAAGAACATGTTCTTCTTGCTGCTTCCTCTGCTTTCTAAATTAGCACAGTTGGGTCCATGCTATGGAAACCACCTCCGTGTGAATGAACAGACCTGTCTTTTCTCCTTTATTAGGGAGATGTTTACATCTCTGAATTCTTAAATCTTTACTGTGTTTTATATGCCCTCTAAACATATTCACAATGTCACTTCTGGTTAATTTGCTGTAAAAAATGGAGTACAATAGTCTGAACAGTGAAAACAATGGCAAGCTGTTAAGACATGAGAATATGTGTAAGCAGCATATCACAATTTAGAAGCATACATAAGTGTGATGTATTTTACATGAACGTCAGCAAATTATAGTTTGAACTTTAAGCAGTTACAGCTGTTCAATGGAATCTTGTTGACTCAATCTCTTGAAAACATGCATTCCTTAAATCAAAAATCTTGATGGCAACAGCTTCCTAAACTGAATTCTATAAGTTTACAACATCTACAAATTCAGTAATCCTCCACTAATCTCTCTTCTAACAATTGAACAAAAAAATGTTACTCAGAATTTTGCCAGTGGTAAAACTGGGGCAATTTTAGGTCAGGTCACATTTAGATTGACATCTGAGGTAACAGTGTTATGTTGAAATTCTCTTTTTGGCACAGTTAATAATAACTCCAACAATCACAGCACATTGCCATCCGTTTGTTATGCATGATATCATCCATATGTGGGATATGCTTCTGGTTCTGCTGAAATAAAAATCCATGATGATTTAAAATGTTAACTTAACCCTTAGGTAGAAGATGACCTGGATTTTTATGAGCTGTGCTTGTATCTTGCAAGTGCTGCAGTGCTTTCAGGGAACAGAAGCACCTACTTAGGGTGTCAGGAGGTCCATGTGTTCAGAAATGTCTACTTAATAACCTTGTCAAGATGTGCCTGTTGGCTAAATATGTGTCCTCTTGCATGCTGCCTTCCTCAAGAAGAGTGGTGCTCAGCTACAGTTCTCGACAGATACATTTGCTCACCATAATTTTAGAAAGATAATTGCAGTCATTCTGAGACTGCATAAAATACATCATTAGAAATTTTTATTTTTATAGCACAATAAACATTATGATAATCATTTTACATAAAACACATATAGTCTAACTAAGAATGATCATAATTAACATTCATCAACTCCTAAAATGTGTTAATTGCTTTACATGTGTGATTCCCTTGATCTTCAGAACAGCACCGCAAGGCGTGTTTGATGTGATGGTCTTGTTGACAAAGGAACAACTTGAGACTTGTAAAAACGAGGCCCACAATATTAAGGGTGTGTGTGAAAGTAGAGCTTCATCAAGAGTATGGGTGAAAAAATGAGGCCCCCATCAAAGACATGTGAAAATGTGAGCCCTGCATCATGGGTATGCATAGAAAGTTCAGAATCCAACTTGTTCTAGAGCCATTGGGTTATTACAGCAGTGTGAGAGATATAACTGGCTTAAGTACACAGAACTGGTGACTTAACACAGATAATAAAAGTCATGTTCTAAGACTGTACAACATTGTCTCTTCCCAGCAGTGGCATGATTGCCCTCAGCAGCACTGTGTCTGTTAACATTTTCCACTGGGGTTTTTTTTTTGTTTTAATTGGTATTTTATCCCACACTTGAATTAAAATGCTTTTAATATTCTTACAAATCTTTTAATTTTTCTGTTACTTGTTAAGCATCATCTTTCTCTTTTTCTATTTTCCTTTTTAGTATATGCACAGTATTTTCACACACACATATATGCATATATATGATGAGACATACATACAGTGAAGAGCCTACCATCATCAAACAACACATCCCATTTCCCTTTGCAATTTTTTGTAAAGAAGTTAATCTTCATTATATATTGGCAATCTTCATATAATAATATAAATTTAGATGTGCTTCAAACATTTATTTTCATTCTTATGTTTTATTATATATAAATATAATATTTGCATTTGACAAAATATTTAAAGTAGTTTTTGAAATCACATTTATGTGCTTGTTCTGAGCAGTTTGGCTGTTGATACAGTGGTGTTACTTAAAAGTCATTAAAGATAATCATTATACACTAATGCTAGCATTATACTTTTATTGTAACTCTTCTGGGTTTTTAATTCAATATGTAAAGCAGAATATTGAGAATTTATACTCATAACCCAGACTTCTTAGGCTCAAATCTTGTAGTAAGAAACTTTGAGTGAGCTACTTAATTCTGTTTCTTCAATTGTTTGGGTTAAAATCAGCAATGGTAAACATGTTAATATGTGAGATAAATGTACATTTCTCGTTGATATTCAAATACCAAATCTAATTATATATGAGTGTGTATATTTATTTTAGTTGAAGCTATAATATGTTTCTTTGGAAATGAAGACATATTTATCTTTTGAATATCTTTTTCATAATTCCTTCCCTGATGCATTTTAATTTTTATACTGAAATCCCACTGGTGTGTTGGTTGATCTCTTTCCAGTATGTCTTACATTTGTGCTTCTAATTCTTACATTAATAGTTTGTGTATTAAAACACAAAGGTCCTGAGATGTGGAGAAGTGACACAATCAGGTAAAGCTGGCAGGCTGTGCAGGAATTAATAAGAGAACTTGGAAAACAAGCCTCATATTTTAATGATATGCACAGTGAACTTCACTCCTTTACCTTTACATAGCATTTCTTTCACTATATTAAATTCACTATGTATTCTCTGTTATGTTATGATATCTCATATACCTGGTGTGGCTGGTAGAATGCAATGGATAGAGGCTCCATGCCCCACGTGGGCGTGGTGAAAGACAGAATGGGAGGAGTCACTTAATCTGGGGCCACGAGAAAGGACTTTATTGTTATGGAGAGAGGAAGAAGACATATACTGATAAAGAGAAAGAGGGGGAAAAAGAAGAAGAGAGAAGGGAGAGGATTAAGAAGCACCCTCAAACAAGGTGGGGGGAGGGAGAAGAAAGCAAGAATAATCCGAAATAGACAAAGGTGGTAATCCTTAAAAGGAGCTCACTTTCAGAACTCAGGGCAGGGCCAGGCTAACTGCAATTGACCAGATGTGGCTTCACATGCTAGGAAAGAATCATAATATTCTCTATTTCAATACATTCTTTCTGAGACATCAACAAGTAACTGGTTTTTAGTTCATATCTCCACTGAATCAAGGTACACAAATGGAGAACTTGAGTCTTGTTTGTTTATATTCTTGGTGCTTAACAGTTCTCTACAAATACATGAATTTACTACATTTTGCTTGTGTTGAAAAATCACAAATGATATCTAACTAAACTCATACATTCTTGTGATCACAGGACATGTAAGACTCAAGGATCAGGGAGTGCTCCTAGTGATCATATCTCACACTTTAGTTATTAGTTTTGAATCTCTCTTTAATTTTGTGCCAATAGGATTCAAAGTTCCTCTGAAGTTAGGACTTGCAATAGATTCAGCACTTTATTGAACAAATGTATAGTGAATGCCTCTTTGGACAGAGCATTATTCCTAGACAAGCAAAATTACAGTAGACTAATAACATTGCCCATATATATGCATTATCTGTGGATAGAGGCAGTAACTAGATCTTTTCAAAATAATTGTCAGAGAGTAATTAGAATCATAACAACTCAGAAGGAAATTTCAATAAGATCACACAAATGCCTACTTTAGTCAAATCTGGAAGGACAAAAGAATTCCTTAAAGCAAAAATATGTCATTGGAATGCCAAGAATGAGTTTAAGTTTAGATCAAAAAGAAGGGATGTAGATTTGACTTTCCAGAAAACAAGTAAAAGCTTGTGCACCTAGAAAGACTAATGGGGAGACAGCTGCTGATGTTCATATCAGGATGGCTGCATTAAACAAAACAGCACAAAGTTACTATCTAAGTCCATCACTGACAATTTCATATCTTACCTGATAGTACAGAAACTATTAGGAGAGTTGTTTCCAGGAGTTTATATGGCATGGCTCCATTTTAAAATCTTCCTATATATTTTGATTTGTACAAATGGAGAAGTAAAAGAAAATGGAAAGTGTAAACTATGCTGCAGCTTTCAGAAATAAAGGAAGAAGTTGGGCTGGTGTATAGCTGTGAAGAAACAGTGCTATGTGTGATGGGTCTTTGCAGACCATATACTCCAGCTTGATATTTATTTATAAGGGCATATTCTGGACATTCTACTCTTTATAACATGATAAAAAAGGATCACATTTATAATCGTCATAGAGCCAATAAACCAGAATTATTCAAGATTCATACTTAAGCTTCTCCATTTTGGAAGGCTTGTGAGAATACCAAATGAACATACCATGTGGAAGATGAGAGTATTATCAGTTCTTTCAGAATTGTTAGCATAAACCAAAAGCATGCTATAGAACTAAATAAAACCACTAGTCAGGAATTATCCTTATGAATTCACCTTGAGACAGACTAAAAGTAAAAACCACCAGCAGCAAAATTTACAGTGCAGGAAGCATGGCAGAAAGTAAAGCACTAATGCATGTCCTGCAACTCAAGAACATTAGCATACCTGACAATGCTGAGACTCAGAGAACTTTCTCAGATATATTTGGTTTGCATTATAACAGCTCCCATAGGCTCATATATTTGAATACTTCATTCCCAGTTGGTGACACTGTTTAGGAAGGACAGTGATGTAAGGATTCTTGGAAAAGGTGTGCTACTGGGGTGGGCTGTAACCTTTCTTGGCCAATATCTCTACTCTTTCTGCCATATAGTGGTTGTCTAAACATATAAGCTCTCAGGTAATGCTCTAACCAATGCCTGCCTACCTGATGCCATATTACTTGCTATGACACTCATGGACTCATCCTCTTAAACTATAAACAAGACCCTTTTAATTTATTTCTTTTATAAGTTGCCTTGTTCACGGTGCTTTTTCATGACAACATAACAATAACTAGAAAAACCCCTCTCTACTTGGAATACTGTGAACAAGTCATAAGAGAAATCTGCAAGTACATATTTAATTTAACTTTATGAACATCAGTAATGAAGTAATGAGACTGGTTCTTATAATGGGGATGGGAAGGCAGTAAAATTACATGAAACTATAAATGTTTTAATTGCAAAGAGTTTATAGTTCATAAGAACTAACCAAGTTGTAATATATAAATAAGTATGTAGTAATAGTATGTCTAATTTCCTTCCTTGCTATTATTCAAATTTTTCAAAATTTAGAAAAATGGCTTTTTCATCCAAATACCCCTAATGTAAACTATGCCTTAACTTCTATTGCCCTTGTAATAAAACTATGCTCATCACCTTTTCTCTTCTGAGTATCTGAAGTCTATCAACAAATCTCCCTCACAGCCAGGCTTCTCCTTACCTTACAAAAAGAAACAAACAAATAATTAAAAATCAGTCACAACACAAAATTACACTCTATTGCATATTAAATCTCATAATCTACCCTTATACAAACATTTCTGCATTCTTACCTATTTCATACTTATATGCTGCATATAAGAAGTAAACAAATTACTTAAAATTATTTAAGGATAATTAACAAATCATTGAACTTAATTCTGAAAGATACAAAAAGGTTTTCAACTGCGAATCAGTATGCAGTGACTTTACACTACAGTGGAATAGTACAGAACACAGCTTCAAAGGTGACCTCAAGAACATCTGCCCTCTCCTGCATTTGTGTGATGTCCTTCCATGTATGCAAGATGCACCTAGTGACTTGCTACTAATAAATATGACAGAGAGATAAACTGTGTTTCTCTGAGTTAAGGCTACTCAAATATGACTTTTCCTTTGGTCATATTCTTCTATGTTCTGCTATAGAATCAGCTTCTAGGGAGAGTAACACGTATTATTATGAACAGAATGGAAGCTATTTTCAACAGCCAGTGAGTATCTAAGGCCCTAGAAACTGACAGCAGTTAATAATCAAACCTTGTTATCTCCACATGTATAAGCTTCCCCATGGATCTTGCCCATTGGATCTCTTTTCTCTATATCTGGAATCATTGAGTACCTTGAGTGATGCCTCAGCAGCAACCCAAAGCAAAGATACACATCTGGTTAAGCACATCTGGTTAAGGCCTATGATTGATATAGACAGATCCCTATTTTAAGTCACTGTGCTTGGGGAAAACTGGTACCTAGGGGGAAATAACAAATATAAGAAACATTTTACGCCCTTTAAAGAAACAATAACTAGAAAATCTGGTTAAAGTAAGTATCTTTAAGGTCTGGAAAGAAGTGAAGAAGCCATGTGCTGTGAATGACAGTGTAGCAGCTCAGCCTTGTTGAAAGCCAATCCTATTCTTCATAACAAATATGAGCAAGCAAACATCAGCAGGGCTTGATAAATTACAAGATAAGGAATCCAAACTAATTGAATGACAGTGAACATGAGATAAATAAATATATTATGAAATATTCTTATTCTGAACATAACATAAATGTAATGTATTATTATAAAATATATTGTATTTTATATAATGCAAATAGAAATGAAAGTCCATAAGTAACATATTTCCAGCTTTAAAAATATAATATATAAATTTAGAATGGAAATAACTTATTCCTATTTAAATAATACATTTAAATTATAATTAAGCTTTAGAATGATTTTAAATATTGTTATAACTGTTACATGATTACTTACATATTTCTTTTAAAACATATAATATATATATGTATTTTATAATTACAAAATAAATAAAATATAAAAATAAAATGTCAAGTTATTATAATAACTTTAAAAGCGTATATGGGAAAGTATCAAATTGATGAATTCTGGGCACTGGTTGTGATATGACTACAAGTCATAGAATTCTCTGTACCTTTTTGTATAGTTGAAATAATTCATAATTTTTTACCCTTTATGAGCTATGGTTTAGGATCAGGTGGAGACAAAAGTTTATTACTAATTCTTTGAAGAATCATGGTGACAAAAGTCAGGTAAAACCCAGGGCTATTTGTAGAGTGTGTGAAGAAAGAGGTTATTGCTTTGGCCTCTCATTTTAATGTGACAAGATAGTTTCTATGATGACAATAGGCTGCATATAAAGTCCACCAAGAAAGGAATAAAGGATGGTACAAAGTCCAAAATAGCAGGGGAGAAAATGGGCGCCATGATTATAGTCTTTTGGCCTTCACTTCTCCTGCTGTACCATGGGATGGAGGTAGGAGGACAGAAGGGTACAAAGCCAGGTGAAACATCTGCATGCCAGGATTTTATGACACTTTGGAGGTCTATGGTACATCTACAAACAGGATTCAGAAAGGACAGTCTGCAGTCTGAGGACCACAGCACAGTTCTGAAGAAACAGTTGCAAAGAACAAGGCTAAAAACTCAGTAGGGAATATAGAGACTCCTGGGTTACAGCACCTTGGAGGCAGTACTAGATTCTGGGTTTCATATCATTGGATTGTGCTGAATGTTCTGTGTCATCAATTTCTCAAGTATCCATAAAAGAAAGACTGATATCAGTTACTAGTAAGTATGACTTGCTAAATAAATGGTAATCTACTTATTTTGGAAGACTTAGTGGATGTGTTAGTTAATGTATATTTTTATTCAAAGACTAATGTTAAACCTGAATGTAAAAATAATAAGATGCATTGGGTATTACCCCAAGTACAGCTGCTAAAATAAAGATAACTTTCATAAATTCAAAACTATCAAAGTTTAAGACTATTTTGAACTTTTTACCATATTTTAAAGGTCATACTCAATAGGCTATAGTGAAGTTTATTGAGGCTTATTTGCGTAAGTAGTTTTGCTTAACATAATAAGTACATTTTCAGACTCTAATGTACTATATTGCCTTATATTATGATAAAATGAGAATAATTAACATATCTGTGGCCTAAAAATTTATTTATACTAAATAATTTAGAACTCTAAATTTGAGATAAACAAATGCATTGTTGCTATCTCTGCCCTTTTCTATGTCATTTATATAATATCAGGAATTTCTCTGTACATGTGCGTCAAATGCTGGACCTGCCTACCTGTTCTAGAATCAAGTGTCCATCACTCTTCTATCAACCTCTAGTAGATAGATGTAATTTTAGATTTTTTACATGAGTGGAATCCACAGACTGTTGTTTTTAAGTATCTAGGGTTTGAGTTACATTGACCACTCCAGGATCTTGTAGGTTGTCCATAAGCTATGCAGCTGATGGGGAAAAAAAATACAGAATTTATAAGGAATACAAATAACTCAATTTCAATCTTCTCTACACATTTCAAGAATGGGATATGGGACTTGAGAAATGATTCAATAGCTGTGCTGCTCTTGAAAATGACCAGAGTTCAGGTCTCGGAACCTACTTTGATAGTACACAACCATCTTAAGCTACAGTTACAAGGAATCTGACATTCTCTTTCAGCCTCTGTGACTACCTGCTTACACATACCACACAGAGACAAATACATTTTCACATTTTTAAAAAAAATTATTAGTTACTAAAATGGGTCCAAAACTTGAGAATATATTTTTCAAAAGATACATTATAAACCAACATGTATTTATCAAATACTAATTATGACAGATAATCTGAAAAATACAAATTTAGAGATCTGAGCTCATAAAAATCATTAACTAACCTATATTTTTTCCAAGTTGCCTAGGAATATTTTTGAGGATTCATCATTCAACAATATCCTTAATTTAATCATGTTATTTTATATTTTATTATTATACTTATCCAGATTTGTCACTAAATAAATTTTATGACATAAATAATCTTTACATTTTTTAAAGGCCAAAATGAAGAAAGATACCTTCCAGTAGAACATAGTAGGGATTAAAAAAAGTTTATTTTGTCCTCACATGACTCAAGATTTGATAGGAAAAATGTGTGATTGAGTTACAAAGAAAAAAATCTTTTTCTGGATATTTCCTAAACACATTCTTGAAACCTAGATTTGCTGGTCTGGGAAAATAGGGGCTTTAATGAATATCTCAACTCCTAGTTTCAAATTTTTGATCTTTTATTTACTAGATATTTGCATTGGGGAGGAGTTTAAGGAGAATCATAGCCATTTCAGTTCTTAACTGCACGGTAAGAAATATCGTCTATCAGGCAGTCTGGTTGAGGGTTAACATTTTTTTTTCATAATTGTTTTGTATTTTTTATTCTAGCTCCTGCTGCCATGTAATTCTTCAGGCTCATGGATAGAAATTAGAAGTAAAAGTGATAGAAATAAAAATTATAATGAAGTAAAAAATGATTGTGTAGGTTCAATGTGATGCCCTTATAATAGCTCTGTATAATTCTTTAAGTTGAGAATATAATTCTTTGAGTAAAAGAAACTCAAATAGCTAGAATAGGAAGAGATTAGAATCAGATAAAATGTACAGTGCAACAGAGTCTTTAAACTTGACATTTTTATTTTTATTTCTGTGTTTGTGTGCACATTTTGTGTGTGTGTGTGTGTGTGTGTGTGTGTGTGTGTGTGTGTGTGTGTGTGTATGTACCACAGATTCACCTTGGGAATTGCATCTGTGGGACCACATACCTTGGTTCTTAGCACAGGGTGTCTTACTGGAATGTGGCCCTCACAGATTGTTCTAGACTGCTGGTCAGTGAGTCCCAGAGATTCATTTATAGACATACTCTTGCTCCAGTACTGGACACAAGTATGTACACAAAGCCTAGAATTTTGTCACAAGGGTTCTAGGAACTGAACTCAGGTTTCCTGTCTTCCCAGACAAGCACTTAAGTTATAACCTATCTCTTCAGCCCCAGGTAAATTAAATGGATGTACTTACATGCCCTATTAATTGTTTTTAAAACACTTTAGACAAAACAGAGATCTTTAAAGGACTGACCACAGGGTGTTTAATTATGTTCCAGTAAGTAGATGAGCAGCATGAATGGGCTTTTTTACAAATGGGGAGATCATAAGAGTGGATATGAATCTGAGAGGATTGATAACTGAGTTTGATGGGGTGCATAATGTAAAATCATCAAATAATATATATGTATATATATTTAAAAAAATAAAAACAAACTTCTAGGAAAATGTAAGAAAATTAATCTTATGTTTACCCAGGTGACATGTAATAGTAGCTGACCCAGCATTCTGAAATTAAATGAATTCTGATAATGTAACGCAACAAGGAAAACAGAATCCCTTCATTGTTCTTTAGGCACAACCCTCTCTACTTGATACATTTGAGATTTGGTTAAATTAAAATTGTATAGTCAATGAAATTCAATACATAGCTTGAAGGCAAAAGTCTAAATTCCAACTGTCTTTTAGTCATCTCTAACTCTCAAATATTTAGAACACATAAATTAGGCTAAAAAGATTAACATGAGTTTTGCTCTGCTTATACAGACATGCTGTTCCAAAAAAGATTAACATGAGTTTTGCTCTGCTTATACAGACATGCTGTTCCTTGCTATTCCAATTAATTATGTCCCTTTGAAGTTCCCTAGTCCATGCTGTGTTACAAGTGCCCCATATGCTCAACTTAATTGTGGTTTAAAGGAAAACATGACAAATCCAGAAAAAAAGATTGGTCCTATTAATAAATATGCCCACTAGTTTAAAATGTGAATATGTTACACAAGCATGTTACAATGTTACATGTATTTATCTTTAACTATAAATGTATATAGTTTAAAATATAAATAAATATATCATAAAATATTTTGTATTTATAAAATTAATTTATATTTCAATTTTTCAGGCTTTTCCTATGAATGAGGAGCAGAAAAATATGAGCTCAGCTGCAGTTGGAGATCCAGTGCTAGATGGATGAGGTATGCATGAACTAGTTTATATCAGTGCTAGAGAACTGTGTGTGGGTTGAGTATCAACAGCTAGGACTTTTGCAATTCTCAATGAAAATATGGTAATAAATTTTATTCTGAAATAAAGGAACTCTGAACCACAAACTATAGTATTATTTCAGTGTGAAATTGTTACATAAAATGTAAATTTCTACCAGGAGAGTTTGCACATGCCTGTAACTCTAGAAATGGGAGGCAGAAATCAAGGGGATCAAAGCATATTAAGAGGTAGACTAATCATGAGATTCTGCTTTAAGATAAAGCAAAACAAAATAAACATTGAATTCTAGAGACAAGTTTTAGATCTCAAATAAAACATTGCATCTTTCCTAGATTTTTTTTTAACATTATGCATGTTTGGCTGATAATCATTTGGCTCCTAAACAGAGTGAAATGGAGTGCTGCTCACTTCCTCCCCTAAGAGTCTTGTGGATACTATGGTGTTTTGTTTTTTTTTTCTGAGTTTCAACAACAGGACTAGGATATGACATAGACACAGTATCAAAATATACGGTTGTGTGACTTTTATGTGAAATACAAAAATTTATTTATTATTTTAATATTTATATATGATAAGAAAAATTGACTTCTGATAGAAATACAGGGAACTTCAAGAATCAGTGATAAACAGTGATTGCTATGGAAATCTTGCTACTAGCATCTTGAATTAAAGAATAAGCTGGTCCATTTGCAGTCATTTTATATGGCAGCTGAGAAATTTCAAGTGGGTATACTGAGAGAGAAAATATAGAGCAAAAAACTTTAAAAATATTTTCTAGTTATACATTGTTTTTATTCCCTTAATTTGTGGTACTTTTCTGTAGTGATTTCATATTGAACTATTCTAGTGACCAAACAGAAATAGAGTTGCTCCATAATCAAGTTATAAAAAAATTAAAATTGATTTAACAATTGACATAACAATCTTGCATGCACAGAGAGAGGGGGGGAGAAAGAGAGAGAGAGAGAGAGAGAGAGAGAGAGAGAGAGAGAGAGAGAGAGAGAGAGACTTGCATGCTGCCTGAATTCTGTCTTTCCTATCAGTGTCTTGGTTCTGTTCCTTTCTCCTTGCTTCGATGAATTAAAAAAGCAAACTACTCCCTTCATTGATTTTTCTAAGGAACAACTAAAAGCAACCTTTCAAAATAAGGCTTTGATAAATTCATTCTCCCACTTAAAATCATTCAATGACTGTTACTCTCTCAAGTTGAAATGAGTGTCTACCAGGCACTGTACACAGTTCTCTTCAAGGTGAGCCCTTCTTCCTCTCTTAGCTTTCTTTCTGTTTCATTTTCAAGTTCAAGTTCACTAATGGACATTCTCCATAATTTTGTTTACCATGAGGACTGTGTAATCTCTTCTTTTAAACTCTCTACTACTTAACTAATTCCTGCTCATCAGTTAAGCATGCCCTTGTCTTCATTTATTGGTAGCATCCTTCTCTGACAGTCCCTTGGGAGACAAACTAGCATTTTCATCTTAAGCGCTTCATAGACATAAGGCCTATTTGGGTTCTGCTGCAGTATTTCCCTGAATGCTTTCACTAGAACACAAAACTTTCCAGAGCTTACTGTCAAATGAAACTTAGAATTCTCTTACTCAAAATTGACTAAGGTTTTCCAGAGAATCACAACAGACCTCAAAGAAAGCAGAGAGTTATGCAACTACAGAGGACATAGTTCTTGATACTCTGAGATTATTCTATTGTCATTATTACATTTTGTCTGCTTTCTTCCACACAAAAGTGGGGAAAAAGGTGTAACTCTTTTTTCCTTACTAGACAAGTCCTTTGACATCATGAATCAGAACCACAAAATGAGACCTTCATGTGGTCATAACAGGACGAAGTGAGTCATAAACTTTACGAAACTCAAGTGGTGAATGGCTTTGAAGATCATTGTGAACTTTACAAGTTACTCTCCATCCACACATACCCTGAGTCTCTTATGGATGCTCTGTTAAAGTTTCATATATTTTAGAGAAAAGAGAAGTTTTATTACTGTATGGGATTTTTTGTCATCCTGAATGTATTGCTTTTTTATATAATGTTTGATATTGATTTTTAAAAAATTGTGTGTGTGTGTGTGTGTGTGTGTGTAGTGGTTAAATAAAATACATTCAATTGATTTACTTTTTTATTTTGAAGGGTTTTTAAAAATAATAATTTTGAGAATTATATACATGAAAAAAAAGGTAGAGCATGAGGCTAATTGATGCTGTAGCTATAAGCTATCAATGCTGCTCTTTGCTATAAGCTATCAAAGCTGAACTTGGATAGAATTTTGCTTTGATCTTGGCTAAAACTCTTTTATTTGTGTCTTCCCAAGAAAAATTCATGTAATACTCAGCACGTTGTCAGCTTCTGGAGGCAGAAGCCTACAAGCTGTCCTGCTCTACTATTTCTTCCGAAAATAAGAGGGCTTTTTAATTCATAATAAACATTTAACAGTATTGTTGCCTCAGTTAATCATTCTGAATTAATCATCCCCAATGTGGGCATCAGTTTTCTGAAACTATCTGAAAAATAAGAAAACTGTATTAAGATTTCTGTGGGGTGTTGTCAGGGTTTGGATTAACACTGAAGTGTATCTCATTTACAAGACTCCTTTAATCTGTAAGTAAAATAATGAGCCATAAATAATAACAATTTTTACTTTTTATTATAATTTTTATAACATAGAAGCATTATAATGTACCTATAACACACACATATAAATAGTAGGATGGTTTTGATAATTCTCCATATTTCTGTGGAATATAGAACATTGAAATATTGATTGGAATGTGAGTCTTCATCACTGCCAGACATCAGAACAAGTTATTTTTTGTTTGTTTGTTTGTTTTTGTAAATTTTTTTTGTAAATCTTTAAGGATATTTAGCTTATATAAATGGAGAATTTGAAGTTGGCATATTTTGTCATAATTTCTTCCTTAATTTATTTTAATCTAAAGAACTAAGTCTTAAATGACACATACCATCATACCATCATATTATGAAATTTACATGTGCTTTACATTGTTTTGCCTTCCTTTCATTCTCGTGAATTGACCCCAGTACTCTGCACCTCAGTTTTGTGCAGCTGACCCCAGTGTTGTACAGCTAGCCTAAGTGCTGTGTAGCTGGTCCCAGTACTGTGCAATTGGTTTGAAAAAGAAGACTGTGCCAGTGCTAAGGACAGTACAAAGCTGTGGAATGTGGTATTCTGTTGCCTACCCAGTTATCCCACTGACCTCTTCCCTTTGACTATCTCTGTGCATCACAGCTTCTTCATCTGCCATGGATCTTTTCTGATTTTTCTCTTCCATCATCCTCTCTAAGTAGAAATGTCTCCTACTCAGAAATTATTCTTGGGGGATGATCAGAGCTCAAGGAAGTGAAAGGCAATGAGGGATTATAATCAGCAGGACCTGGATAACGATTATTCCTGCCCACTAAGACTGAAATTGAGCCTGCTCTAGGTTTAGCCAGATTACAGCAAACAGACAGAGTTAATGTTTAGAGCTATGGCCTAAAAGCATCTGGCATGCCAGTGAAGAATTGACTACACTGGTAGCAACCATTCTATTCTCATTGATATTTTATAAATTTAGGAATTAAATTCCATGGCTACTGATTGATTTGAGACTTTGAAATCATTCACTTTGACTAAATGCTGTTTTTGACTCTACATTATTATGAAATTCTCAGAATGGCATTCTGGAAATTTTTATCTTATTAATTTTTGATGATATGAGAAGGAAAGAAGAGAGACAGAGAGATGAGATGAAGACAAAGATGAGGACAGAACAATTCCTCTTTCAGCCATCTGTGGAGAACAGTGGGTAAAAGAACAGGAAAGGAGACATTAGATGACAATGGGTAGGGAAAGCATCTTGTTATTTCTTTTCAGGGTTCATTTTCCTGCAGATGACTATATTCTTCTCTGCTTTATTCTTCTTGCTGAGGATTGTTCTCTGTGCTTGTCACCTTTGCCACACTCCTTTTGAGAGCATCTGTTTAATCTCCTGTGTCTCTGTTCAGGAGACTTAAGAACTGAAATAACTTCACTCTAAATTTTCTACTCAGAAATACTTTAAGAAATAATGTTTGATTATTTAATGGTAGGACTACCACACTCTGGAATGACTGTCCCTAAAGAACGAGGCACTGTTAATTTGCACCATGCATACTCTTTCCTTTTTTTGTCAGAATAATTTATTTTTCTCCACACTTATCCCCACTGAGTATAATTTTCTGCAGTTATTTTATTTACCACTTAACCTCCCTCAGCTTTATATTGGATCCTTCACTTGAGAAGGTGCATAATAAGTAAAACTAAAACTGGCATGTTTCCTGTGCCTGATGTGGTAATTTACTGCTTTTATATTAAGACAGAAAAAAGACCAGCATTCCTCTGCCCCCTTGAGAAAATTCCTGAAGTCTAACATAGAAGATGCTTAATCTTTCAAAAGAGTCATTGCAATTGCCCTCCCTCTTGTGGTTGGGATGTATTGTATAAGGGTAATTTTTAAAAAAATAAAAAATCATAGTCATTGCAATATAGTAACAATATTTTTAAAATCCTCAGATTAGTGTCCTTCTTTGCAATGAGATTTGTATTTTTATCCCTGCTTTCAATCTTTGGAAAACTAAGATGTAGGAGTCAAAAGAGCTGGCATTATGGAGACACTTTACAATTGTGGAGTTGTCATTTGAACCAAACTTCTTTGACATTTCATGAAAATGTAGTAACAAATAAAAACCTATGTCTTGAGGAATAGCCAACTTCTCAGTATTTATCACAACAAAATACAAAAAAAGTTAGAGCCAAGAGTGGTGATATATATTTAATAAAAAATAGTCTGGAATATCAGATCACAGAGTCACTCACAACCAAGGCATGAAGGTAAGGGAGTGGTAACCCACACCTTTAATCTCATCACTCAGGAGTCAGAGATCATCTGGATCTCTGTTAGTTCAAGGCCTAACAGCCAAGGAGAGGTAGCACCCATCTTTAATTCAATCACTAAGGTAGTTTATCAAAGATTGAAATAATTGGACAGGAAAAGAAATATATAGAGGAGAAGACAGAAATTCTGCTCTTTTGCCTGTGTGCTCAGTCTGAGGACTCATGGAGATAGGACCTACACATTTGGCCTGAGGAGTTAGCTAGGTGAAAATTGCCTGTGGTTCATTCCCTGACTTTCTGATAGTTCAGCTTTCCCCCAATATCTGGTTCCAGGTTTTATTATAATACTAAATAGAATTTGTGTAATATAGCTTACTAAAAATTGCAAAATGGTCAAATGCATAGTACAACTAGCTATTAACTATTCTCTCACCTATTTTGTATTATAGCATAGTTACATTTTATAGATGAAAATTCTATTTGTGAATTGAAGAAATTTGAATTTACGCAATGTAAAATAATCTTACATACAAAAATCTCAAAACTTTGTTTTAATATATTCATAATGTTAAATGTCAGTTCATATAGATAATTTAGGGAGGAAACTCTAATTCAAAGTCTGATTGTATTAGTATTCTAGATATAAGTTTAATTTTCTTTTACAGTTTTCATGTTTTTTTTTAAAAAAAAAAAACGACAGTGCTTAGTTTGTATTGCACAAATACTACATGGTCTTATAATAAAAACCGTAGAGCCAGATACTGGGAAAAAGCGGAAAGATCAGAGAGACAAAGGAATAGTCACTTCTCACCTAGCCAAGTCCTAAGAAATCCTTAGCCTGAATATCTCTGCATCCACAGCAGAAAGAGAAGCAGAAGGTGCAGGCAAAGAAAATCCTGCCTCCTCTTTTCTAAACAGCTATTTCACTTCCTCATTTAACTTTCCTAGTGCTGGGATTAAAGGTGTGTGCCACCAATATCTGGCTCTGTTTGGCCTTAAACTCACAGAAATCCAGGTGGATCTCTGACTCTCAAGTGTTATGATCAAAGGCATGAGTCACCACTCCCTGACCTTCATGGCTAAATCTGTGGGTGGCTCCATGTTCTTTCTTTTCAGGCAAACTTTATTAGATACACAATATATCACCACAAGTCAGAAGGGTATATTGAAATGAGGAGTAAGCTAAAAATAAAGTGCAATATTGTCAAAATAATTTAGTAATGAGTGTGGGATGCTTAATTTAATATTTAAAATATAAATATAAATACTCAACATAATCCTGAAAATAATTACATGAAATCATCAAGCTGTCATTATAAAAACAAATTTCATCAGCTGCTGTAATTACTGAGCAAATAATTCCACAACCTTTTACTCTTCCCTGCTTTACACTTTTTATATATTATCTTTTAATTAAGAATTTCATCTTCATGTTGGTAATTCAGAGAACCATTCTCTGAACTGTAACAGGAAGTACAGAGCAACTCTAGCTGGACGGCTTTACTGAAAAGGAAAAAGCTGTGCAGTCAGGCTATGTCTTAATGTTCTGAAACTTTAGGAGGTGGCGAATGTCTTACTCTCCTCCTCAGCAGATAAATTAGAAGTCCATTCCATAATTAAACTGTAGAGATTCAATTATAATGGCACACTAGGGGATAAGTAAGTATAACTTGGCTTAGCGACAAGTGACAGAGTCACTTGGGTAACAGCTGTCATATGTGGATGATATTTCAAAGATGGAGAAAGAAACAAAATGGTATAATAATAATAAAATGACTTTATAATAACCTTTTGTGTGTTTGACATATATCTTTAAAATATAGTGTTTATCATAGTTGTTCTGGCTTGGACCAATACTTAATTACAGGACAGTGTTTTAAATTATTAAACAGATGAGCATATAATGCTCTATTTTTTATTTTTGCTAATTAGACTTGTTAATCACTACACATATTACTTTGTCCCCATTTTGACAATTTAAAAGTTAACATTTATTTTTTTTCTATTTCCTAGAGTTAAAAATCTGTAGCTGATAAATTTATATATTTTTTCTTGCTTTATGTTAGTAATCAATCAATCAATCAATCAATCAACATAGCTAACAGACTAAAATTTGTAACCATAAGCAGAGGCTTCTAGATACCTGAGGCCAGCCTGGCCTCAGTCAGTTTAACTGGTTATAACTTGTGCAATAAGACATATGCTCATAGCACTTCCTCACAGCCATGAGGACCCCTTGAGTAGGTACTGCCTCATAAGTCAACCTTTGGCTGCCTCTGGCCTTGGCATCAGAGTTGGAATCCAGATATAAAATGACCTAAACGATCAAAAAATGATCACACAGCAGCAGCAGATGCCAGAAAAGCACAGCCCTTCCCTCTGGTTGGGAGGAGTATATGAAAGGTTTGCCACTTCTTCAACAAATAGACTTGCTTGTTTCAGTCTCTGGGGCCTGTGTCATTGACTCCATGTCTTCTTACTTCCCCCCAGTCATGCCCCCCCCCAAAAAATGTACACAGCTCAAATCATAGGCAACCCCAATATTTTAACTGGGCTGTTAGCTAACTATGAGTAAACCAAACCTCAATGAAGGCATCCTGTCTCACCAGGTACAAGGTTGTTATCAGGTTCAACCTCATTTGCACTACTTGTACAAGTTTAGGAAAGATGTAGTAATTATTGCGTTTATTGTTTTCATATTACTCTTAAATGTGTGTAAGGTATAAAATTTATTTCAGAACACCCACAATGTGACACAAAACTTATATGTTCTCATGTTCAAGTCAATGTTCTTCTGGTTGCTGCAGTCCTTTGCATGAGCTGGAAAGTCGAGTGAGAGTAGCAATAGTATATTTCTTCTAAAGCCATGCACTACTGCTCTGGGGAAAGGCTGAAAGGTCAGAGGTTATGGGAAAAAAAAATCCTCACTCTATGTTTGTATTCACCAACACATTCAATCTTTTTAAAAAAATCTTGTTTGAGGAAACTTTTTTCCCCTCATTTAAGAATACCTTCACTGGACCTATTGTCATTAGCAAGACAAAAGCAGGGCTTGATTTCCCACTCACCTATCTAGAAGTAAAGAGGGATGGTTCTGTGACAGATAATGAAAATGTCTGGCAAGTTGGCCTGGGGAATAGCAAATTTGGATGGTGGAAACCTAAATGGTTTTCCAAGTGAGACAATAGACTATATGCTATAGTACTTACAAAACACCTCACATGTATCACAGCATGGTCCCAGAAGCTGGACAAGGTGGAGATAAAGTAAAAGTAAAGAAAGAACAATGGATATAACTAAGTAAAACTGGGCCCAGTAGGTGCATGTGCACCAACTACACTACAACCTAGAACCTCTAAACCTTTATCACATGCAGCAGACTAAGAGTTAACATATCTCAGAGAAAGGTCTCTTTAGACAAGCAGCGTCAAGTTCTAGACATCAAAGAGGAAGAAGGTGCAATTACTAGGTTTAGTACACAATGGCAATATGCACACATGGACCATAGGAAGGCTCTGCCAAGTCCCATAGATCTGAGCCTTTGGATTTTGTCAGTAATTCATTCACTCAGGAGGTCATCTGATACTTACGTGTATAGTTATGACTTCTTCAATTACCCATAAAATGCTAACTAAAAGGTAGATTTAACCAGTTATTAAGCCCAAATATCACCTTCAAGCTTCATCTGATAGCTTCATTTCTATGAACAATAAAAATTTGTAAGTGTTAACATGTGACTCTGTTATAGCCCATCGAATGCTAAAGCATACAATAAACATGTACACTTTGCATGTTACAGGATATACTATGAGCTCCTCTGTCTTCTGTTCTAGAATGTGGACTGGCTTGATCATGCAAGTGTCAGTGCATGCAATCACAGATGCTGAGAATTCATGTGTATGATTTTCATGTCTTCCTAACTTGCTTTCATCAAAGAAGTTTACTATTTTAAACTCACACTATTTTTGCAATGATGCCAAAGGCTTGGGAGAAAGGGGGTTGATATGGATGTCCCATTTTGAATTAAGCAATATAGTCTCTTGTTTTCCACGAATGTAATAGTTGTGGGCTACTATATTAATCACTACTGTTACACTCTCTATATCACTGAATTACTAGATATATTTATAAAAATATTACTATATAGTCTAAATAGAGTAATGTACATATGTACACACACATAGAAAGAGAGAGCACCCCATTTTTTATTATGAATAAAGTCATATTTTTTATCCATGTTTCTCCTTGTTCAAACTCCCTTTCCCCTCCTGTCCCTCCCAGTCACTTTCTCTTCTCCCCATACTTTATCTCCTCACCAGCAAGGGCAGGAGGTCCCAAGGTCCTATGGTGGTTTAATTCAGCATCCACTCCAGGCAGATCTGCTTTCCTCACCCCAACATCAACACTGTGTCAGGTGTTCCTCTGGAGGGAATGGGCTACAAGCTGTCAGTCCAAGGTATTTCAAATCCCAAGCTGTTCAGTGGTTGTTGTTTGCAGCTTGGGAATGCTTTGCTTTTCGTTTAAAGTCCACTAATGAGTAAGTACATCCCCTGCTTATCCCTTCAGTTTGTGATACCTTGCTCAGTAGGATATCCTCCAAATCCATCCATTTATCTGCAAATTTTAGAATATGATTTCTTCTTACTGCTGAGTAGTACTCCATTGTGTAGATGTACCACAGTTTGTTAATCCATTCTTCAGTTGAGGGGCATCAAGGTTATTTCCATGTTCTTGATATTATGAATAATGCTCCTATGAACATAGTTGAGCTAATGCCTTTAGAGTGAGAATGTGCATCTTTAGGGTATATGTCCATTCGTGGTATTGCTGGATCCTTGGGGAGACTGATTCCCAGCTTTCTGAGAAACTGCCCTACTGCATTCCAGAGTGGCTGAACAAGCTTACACTCCCACCAACAATGTACAAGTGTTCCCCTTGCTCTGCAACCTCACCAACATAGGCTGTCATGAGTGTCTTTTATCTTAGCCAATCTGACAGATGTAAGGTGGTATCTCAAAGTTGTTCTGATTTGCATTTCTCCTATGGCTAAAGCTGTCCAGCACTTTTTCAAGTGCCTTTCAGCCATTTTTAAATAGACCTTAGAGTTATCTTAACACAAGTGTTTTTTCTAAATGCATACCTTGAGGGACAGTGAGTCACAGAATGCTAAAAATAAAACTAGAAGCTTTGTTTAATTTAAATAGCTTACTTTCAACTCCTTCTATTCAAGCCAAATGAATAACAAAGAGGTTTCTCTGTACATAATCTAATCATTATCAGTAAAGGAGAAAAGCAATTGCTTCCCAGATAGGTGAACCCCAGTATCGTAATGGAGATTTTAAAAATCACCAATCTCAGGTGCCAGTCTCATAGCCCCTGTTAGCTAGAGATGTCACTATTTTCAGCTTCCACATGGAATTGAAATATACATTGGGTATAACAAAGAGAAACTCTCAGTATTTGTTGTTCTGGATCTATTAAATAGATGTATTTAATATTAATGTAATTTACAAATATTATTTTTAATATTTATTTTTATTTTATATGAATTAGTGTATTGCCTGCATGTATAACTGTGTAAGGGTGTCAGATCTTGGAATCACAGACAGTTGTTACCTGCCATGTGAATGCTGGGAATAGAACTCAGGTCCTCTGGAAGAACAGTCAGTGCTCTTAACCACTGAGCCATCTCTCCAGCCCACAAATATTATTTTTAATTTAATAATTTTATTTCTTTAAACGTTAAAAGGCAAAATTTAAGTTAAATTTTCAACTGATTCATTAAATTATTGTGTTTAAGCATATTTTGTTATTTTTTTAAAAAATGCAATAAAAGCTATTCATTGTTTTTTGTACTCTGTACACTCATACCACCTCTAGAGGGGTAACATGGTTTTCCAACAAAAGCTCTATTTTAGAAATGTTATGTAATTCTCCAGTGTATAGTACTTGCCATGTAGCATGTACTCAGTAATGTCAAGTTTTCCAAGCCCTCTCTACCAGAGAATTGCAAGAATGAATGTCTGTTGTGCTTTGAACTTTATCACTTACTAAAAGCATGACATACAGAAAAAGGAAGTTGTGACATTAGAAATGGTAAAACCCAAGCAAACATGACATTATCAGCAGGCCAAATGAAATGTGTCTTTGTATCCAGTATATGTTACTTTGACATCTGGTCATTTATTTGTGCTAGGAGAATCTGTTAAGAAAATGAAAAAAAAAATCAAGCATAAAGGCCTGATATTGAAGAACTGAGCCATTGAAGTTCATGTCCAGATTTTATGGTTAGTTAGAAAAGAAACAAAAACAAAATTATATGTTGCTGAATGAATACCCCTGCAACCTAAAGTCTGCCTGCCCACTAGATTTCTGATAAGACTTCAGCTCTTGAAGAAAATTTTTATTAAATTTCTATTGACATTTCAAAACTCAAATGACCAGCAAGGTATCATTTTAATCATATTTGAATATTCTAGCCATAGCTCTACTATAAGCTACTCTTCTGTTGATTGTCTTTACCAGTTAGTGGGATGGAAACTCTGGCATCAGATGCCTTGAGTACTTGGGTAAATTTGAGTGGATAGTGCTTTGCACAGCACTGCTGGCAGGCCATGCACTTGTCATTTATTGAAAGAAATAAAGAGAGAAGGGCTTTTTCTTTTATGTGCAAATTAACTTTTTTCAAAACTGATGCTCAAATTGGCCTGAGAAAATAATGGATTGAGTTCAAAATTTAAGACATGTAAAGAAGATTATATCATAACTAGAGCTGGTTAGCTTTTTTAAAACAGCAAATCTTCCTTCCTAATAGAATCCTAGCTTGTTAGATATTTATTTGATTTTCACAAACATTTTGAGGCCTTTTTTTTTTTTTAATTTTTTTTTTGATTTATTTATTTATTATGCATACAGTTTTACAGAAGAGGGCGCCAGACCTCATCATAGATGGTTGTGAGCCACCATGTGGTTTTGCTGGGAATTGAACTCAGGACCTCTGGAAGAACAGTCAGTGCTCTTAACCTCTGAGCCATCTCTCCAGCCCCTTTTAAAAAAGATAACCTCTACTATATATACAAAAGAAAATTTTTAAAAAAATTTAAGAGACACTGGCAATACTTTCACAACAGGTTAAATGAGACAGATGTGCTGTGATGTGACATGGTTTGACATGTAAGACACTGTAATAGACACCTGAGCTGCCATTATGGACAGATGCATACCTGAAGGATGCTTGAGTGGTTTGGACCTGATAATACAAGCAGATAGAGAGGGTATGATTGCATTTAAAGAGAACTTTAGATTGAATCCAGAAGGAAATAGAGCTTTCTCAGAGAACTATAGCTTCAATTTGAGCTACTGGGCATGAAAAGAGAAAAGAGTCTGACAAGGTACTTAAGAAGTGTTCCTAAGAACAAACTCCTAATCTCTTTCCCTGACTGTGTCTCTCTGTTAGTGATATTACTCATCTGATACCATGTCTCTCCATATTTTTCCAAATTTTCTAGGCTCTAATACTCATTGTGTTGGTGTCTTTCCTGATTGATATCTGAGCAGACAACCACTGTTCAAACCTTGTTAAATAGTTTTAACCATTATTGGTTCCCAGTACCACCTCCACAGCCCCAGCCCCCAGGCCTAGATCTAATGCTTTATCCAAGCCACTGTAGACATTCATCTTCTTAATGTGGCTCTTTTTCCAGTGCACCCACATCTAAATTTTTATGTTTTCTTATTGGTAACATTCCTTAGCATAATGTACTAAATACAACTTGATGTTTTCCCTTAAACTATTTTCAGTCATATCATCCACACATGTACTTTAATGATCAACCCTGAAGTTTCTCAGAGTAGCCCTGCAGACCTCCTCCTCTGAGACATGTCTAAGATGTGCCTGGAAGATAGAGCATTCCTTCCCTATATCCTTTTATCCTTTACCACTGTGTATGCTTTTATATTTCAACAGGATCATTTATAAGATATATGTGCCTATGAAAGTACCTGACCTTATAGATTCCCCAGGGCTTGCCTCAAAGAATGCTATTGAGGACTATATGAGCTAAAGTGGGTGACTATTAGAATGACTCTTTTATTAAGTATTAAAAATAGTTATTTTCAACTGATTTCTGGGTTTTTCTTTCTTTTCTTTTTTTTTTCTTCTTTATTTTGTATTTAACAAAAAAAGTAACATGAATTTAAAATGAGGAAAAGTTAACAATAACTATGAACAGGATAAGAATCATAAGCATGGCATATCAAGGGTGGTAATGCAAATAAGATTGCTACACATATATTTACTATGTGTTCAACTTTCCCTCTGAAATTTTTTTTCCCATCCCTGTATATCCTCATTCAAGGTCCCTTCCCCCTCCTAACACATCTTGACATTTCTCTTCTCTACAACTGCCCATCCCTTCGCTGGGCAGGGAACAGACAGTCCTATGGTCCCACTGATCCAATAATGTTTGGATCAGTCACCACTCCTGGCCAAACCCAGTTTTGTTCAACCTCCCTGAAGAATGAGTCTGGTATTTCTATAGTTGGAGTGGGGTTCGAAGGATCAGTCCAGGGTGTTTCTGATCCCAAGCTGTTCAGTGGTTGTGGTTTGTCACTTGGGTATGTTTGGCTTTTTTTTTTTCTTGTTTGTTTGTTTAGAACCCACTAGTGAGTGAGTACATCCCCTGCTTATCTCTCTGAGATTGTGATACCTCGCTCAGGAGGATATTCTCCAAATCCCTCCATTTGCCTGCGAATTTTTGGATATCGTTTTTTCTTACTGCTGAGTAGTATTCCATTGTGTAGATGTACCA